>CM051372.1:5482059-5757059 GCA_028015245.1 Cardamine occulta
TCCGTCGAAAATTCATATCATAAAATAAAAAAAAATTAACTTCTTTGTCCTACGCATATATATCATGATCAAATGTATTGAGGACTGATTATGTACTCGGATAACTCCGCAAGAGATTATGTTATATGATCGAATTCTATACAATAGAGTATCGTCAATAAAGGATTTTAATTGTTGACCCATGTATATGCTAAACCATAATATACATTCATCATAAACCTCTTATCAATACATTTATTCGCCTTGGTCTGATAATTTCTTCTACTTTATAACTTTTTCTTTACTTTGTTAAAAAGGAAGAATACAAGAGTTTAAGAAATATACTAATTTCCTGGCTATGACTAATCAAATCACAGTGACATTAACACAGCTATCTCCAGGTGCTATCCACTTGTCCAGTACACTTGACAATTCATAGCCAATCAGATATTTCTTTTTCTTTTTGCATATATCACATAATTAATAATACTCGTTTGAATAAAAAAGTATGGATCTGAGTCAAACGTGAGTAACTTTATTTTATCAAAGTCAAATGTGAGTACTTTGAAACAGTTTCTTTCTTTATTCAGATCTGGTTGATGCCTTTTAAATCCATTTTTACGTTGCAAAATAAAGTTGTATAAAGTAGGGAAAAAAGGTAAGAGGAATAATTCATTTTACTTGATGTAAAGAAATTGCTAAAACTGTGAAATTAAAATTTGACTGATACGATTCCTTTTTGGAGTAACATTTCACACTCCGTGTGAGCTTGGCGTTTACTAAAACTAGAAACAAATTGATCAGTCAATCTTGTGAAAATTTCTCGGAGGGTATTCTAAAAATAGAAATATGATGTGTCCATTTCAATGCATTTATTCCAGCTGACACCATCAAGCCTCCAGCCTACGCTTAGTGCCTGAATACACTGTCACTGATCACGTATATTATAATAATAGTTTCTAAATAGCACAGTTTTTTTTGTTTTACCATCAAATAGCACATAGTGACATAGATAATGATATTCTTCGTTAATAATAACGCGGTAAATAACATTACTCTTCGTTAATGATATTTAAAAAATCAAATTTGTAGTGTGGAAAAAAAACTAGCAGAGTAAGTTGATTGATATGAAAAATGAACGGTCCAGATTTAATCACACGCCTGATTTGTCCCCATGAAGGCATGAAAGTAATGTTGACTTTCTTCCATATTAAGCTGTAAAAAAAAATCACAACACACATATATATATATATATATGAAGTATATGTGGATGACATTTTCATAAATAAGATCCTCTTCTACTAGTTAATTTTCTTTATTACTCTTAAAGGAAACGAGGCCATTGACCTGAAGAATGGCTCTGCAGTCTATGGAAAAGTAAAAAGATCGAAAAATAATAATTTCATTTTATTAATTTTCGTTATCATTAAATACATAGTAGCATTGTTCTGATGAATGGACCATATCGTACATAGATTCTTCTCCAGCATTCTGATCTCACTCTCTCGTTCTTGCCCCTCTCGTATTCTTATCTGCTGTCTTCTGATTTCTGATTCGAATATTTACTTTCATGTACTGAGCCATGTCAGAAAAGATATATTCTACTACTGAGCTGTAAAATCCCCAAAATTCAAATTTCTTAACAAAGAGAAACTTGCTCATAGGTTAATAAGTTTACTTTTTGATTAAAAGAAAAGGCAAAACTTGATAGTAGATGGTAAGAAAATTACTTAGCTTATCCCATAAGCAACAACCTTCCTACACGTTTCTAGGCATTAGGCCTAAAACCCTCTAAAACCCTTAAGCTTCTTATTCTTCTTCTTCTCCCTCTTTCTCTTCTTCAAACCTCTATAAACCTCATTGTAGCCACCATCATCAGTTCATCATCATCACGGCGAATGAGAGAAATTAGAAAGTGGTGAGTGGTTATAATGGTGTTGATACAAGTAATGAGCTTGGTTTGTGCTACAAGCAGGCCTACTGGCATTGCTTCCAGTCACGTTTCTTTTCATCCAGGTTTAATTTCTTACTTCTTCCGGATCTAGTAATCAGAGCATTACTATGTATGTATAAAATGATAGGCGGGCATGTAGATATGTAAGTATGAATAAAAGATTTCTCTGTTTAGTTTCTGCTTGCAAACTAGGTTAGGTTGAATTTTTAATTTTTTACTTTTTATAAGCAAATTAATGACTTGTAATAGTGTGACTATTTTAGACTTGGACTCTAATCGTGGTCCCGAATATCTGCATGATTAAAGATAAAAAAAAACAAATTATGGTCTTAAAATGACTTTTACAAATTGTAGATGATAAATGTATTCTTGGAATTTTCTCCTTGGAGCAAAAGAAGGAAGCATAGAAAATGGAAAATGTGCTCTTTTTCAATAATGAACACTATTGGGCCTGCAGAGATAAGCCCACAGGCTGTAGAAAACAATACTAAGAGGCCCATAGTGAAGCCCAATGAGAATAAGGAGAGAAGAAGAAGAATAGGATCAAAGCCACCAAGTTGAGAGAAGAAATGCTATGAATGTGAGCCATGTGAAGCCGTTCAAGTCCTTACCATTTCTTCAATTCCTCACCTCTCTCCTCATTATGCTAATTACCAGCCTGAGGGTTGGAGATGCCATTGTGCTCCATAGTTAACCATCACTGTTTTTTCAGTTCCTTAATTAGACAAAAATTAACATATTGTTTTTTTCATATGTATCTCTTTTTAAACTCTATTATCATCAGTAACGTAGACTTACAGTAGATTGAAGCTTCAAAATTATCTAAATTGAACTCAAGTTTAATTCAATAGTTAAGTAAAGAGTTTTTGTTATGGCAAGTTCTTAGTACACAGTATAGTAAAAGAGCCTAAGCTTATTTTCCAAATGACCTGCTTAATGATTTTATCTTATTGGGCCGAGCCAGACATTTTCCTCACAGCTACTACACCTAGTGAAGTACCAGTTTTAGCCTCCTGGCTCGTGTCATTTGCACGTGTGATTTATTCGACGGGATAATTTGTTGTTATTTTTTGGTTTGTTACCAAAGTATATAATTTGTTTAATTAAGAAAATTGTCGATAGTCCAATATAAAACCTTAGCCGCAGGGGGCGACGCACGAGGAGAGCAGAGAAGGAAAGAAAGAAGGTCTCTGGCCGGCGGAGTGGGCTTCCATAGCAACCGTCGGTCCGGCTGTATTGGTTTAATGCTCTTGTTTCCAATGAATCTTTGTTTCGTTGTCTGGTTTCCCGTCTGGCACCGTTTCATCTCCTTAGCGGCGTGTGGCTGGCTTTCTTTCTAACATCGGTGGTGCCGTTCACACCTTTGGTCGGCTTGCTTTCAGCACTTGTTGGTTCTTTCAGCAATAGTGGCTGGCTTCCGTCTAATTTTTTCGTCGTTCGTTTTTTCGGCTAGCTTTTGTCTGTCTTCTTCTTTGGTTCTTCGATTTCTAATATTTCGGTCTCTTTGGTTTTGATTTCTTTCCTCCTCTCTTTAATCTAGTCATGTAATTCTTCGGTCTTTTTTTATTTTAAGGGGTTTATTTCGTTCTTTAAGCTTACTCGTTTAATTTGAAGTTGTGGACGGAAGTTTCTTTTGGTGCCTTTGGGTGGAATTGAAGTAATTAGGACTGATCGGAGCCTGGAAATCGACTGTTTCGTGTTTCAGGATGAATCGACGGAAGCCTTATCAATGTGACTTTTCTCGGTCGATGGTTTTGTGACTTTGTCTCTATTTAGATGAAGATTGAGATTTGCTCGGACTTTCATCGGATTAGACTTAAAGCGTGAAGATTTAGTGTTTTACAGCTTATACGGTGGTTTTGGAGCTCCTCGGGTCGAACATCCAGTCGGTGATGAGCGGGACCTGCTATCTTTTCCTACCGAAGGCAGTATTCTTATTGAGCTTTTCGTTTTTTTTTATGTTGGGCTTTGACCCTTGTTTCAGCTTGTAATTTTCGAGTTCTCTTAGAGTTAAAAAAAAATTGTCGAATAAATGGAATTTAATTTTTGTGTGATCTTAATATAGTATTTTTCGTTTTTTTTAAAAAAAGAAAATAAAAACCAACGAAAATGAAACTATTCCCTCTACTAAAAAGGTAACAAGAAAAAAACATTATGACAGGTAATTCCTATGTGAATAGCAAATCAACTATTTGTTTTTACGAAATAAAAATCAGTAAAATAATAAATTAGTGGTTTAACTGTTGTTTTCATTTAACAAAAAACACTAATATAAGATTAATAAAAATGGCTAATTTGCTAAAAGATATAAAAATAGCAGACGAAGAAAAAGAAAAAAAAGGTAAAGAAAGGCAAACGGAAATTGGTGCGTTGGGTTTGAGCTGCAGTCGCAGAGACTGTGGAATCGATTATTTCCCTTCGATCTTTCTTCCGCAAAGAGAGAGACAACATAATCGAGATAACGAGAAAGATCTTTTTCCTTCTTCCGGTGGATTTTTGCCATAGCCATCAGCTTTGTTTTGTTGTTGTTGTTTGATCTCCGTTGGAATCAATCGGTGTTTCTTGTTCACGAGCTTCTTCATGAACCAGCCTCCCGATTCAAGGCAATTCTCAATTTCTCTTGAGTTCTGCTCCTTTTGTTGATTAATTTGTTCCCACGGATTTTGGAATTTTCACATCACATTCTAGGGATTTTCCCTTGTCTTGTGCTGCAAGTTTTGGGGATTTCTGGGTAATGTTGGTCATTTGATGCGACCAATCTTTAACGGAGAATAGTTAGGTCCTCGATTTCTTATGGTTTTATCATCGCTTATTGAATTTTTTGATTCCGAGGTTTATAAATGGGTCTTTCAAGGAGGTGGTGGACATTTAGGTCACGTTAGCTGACATCTTTCTTTGTTTTTGTTTGATTTCACAGAGGCGAGGGCCTGCTCTGAAGCACGGGAGATCTTCGTGTTTCTTGATCAGCTAATTAGCTCGCTTTCTTTCATTGAGGTGGAACTTTGAGGAAATGGGGCGTCGCAGAATAAGATCAAAGATTCGGAAAAGCCATTTTTATACCTTTAGATGCCTTAGGCCAAAAACCCTAGAAGATCAAGCACCTCATATCATTAATGGACCTGGATACACGAGAATTGTTCATTGTAACCAACCTCATATGCACCTCGCTAAAGTCCTTAGGTACACCTCAAACTATGTTTCCACCACTAGGTATAACCTCATCACTTTCTTGCCCAAATGCTTGTATGAGCAGTTTCACCGTGTTGCCAATTTCTACTTCCTCGTTGCTGCTATCCTCTCTGTGTTTCCTCTCTCCCCATTCAACAAATGGAGTATGATCGCACCATTGATTTTTGTGGTTGGGCTTAGCATGGGTAAGGAGGCCTTGGAGGATTGGCGCCGGTTTATGCAGGATGTTGAGGTGAATTCGAGGAAAGCCATTGTTCACAGAGGGGATGGTGATTTTGGTCGTAGGAAGTGGAAGAAGATCCGTGTAGGGGATGTAGTAAAGGTGGAAAAGGATCAATTTTTCCCAGCTGATTTGCTCTTATTGTCTTCAAGTTATGATGATGGGATCTGTTATGTGGAGACAATGAACTTAGATGGCGAAACCAACTTGAAAGTAAAGAGATGTTTGGATGTTACCTTGCCTTTGGAACGGGATGATGCTTTCCAGAGTTTCTCCGGTACTATCAAATGTGAAGATCCAAATCCTAACTTGTATACATTTGTTGGAAATCTTGAATATGACGGTCAGGTTTATCCGCTTGATCCTAGTCAGCTTCTCTTGAGAGACTCAAAGCTCAGGAATACGTCTTATGTCTATGGAGTGGTGATATTTACTGGCCATGACACAAAAGTCATGCAGAATTCAACAAAATCCCCTTCAAAGAGAAGCAGAATTGAAAAGAGAATGGACTACATTATATATACTCTCTTTGTACTCCTTGTGTTTGTCTCCTTCATCAGCTCACTGGGTTTTGCAGTGATGACAAAGATTCATATGGGAGATTGGTGGTACTTACGACCAGACAAGCCTGAGCGCTTAACAAATCCAAGAGATCCTTTCCACGCTTGGGTTGTCCATCTGATCACCGCTCTATTGCTTTATGGGTACTTGATTCCCATCTCGTTGTATGTTTCCATCGAGCTCGTAAAAGTTTTACAGGCAACTTTCATAAACCAAGACTTGCAGATGTATGATAGCGAGAGCGGGACTCCAGCTCAAGCACGCACATCGAATTTGAATGAAGAGCTAGGACAAGTTGACACAATCCTTTCCGATAAAACAGGAACCTTGACATGTAACCAGATGGATTTTCTGAAATGCTCCATTGCGGGTACTTCTTATGGCGTTCGCGCCAGTGAAGTAGAACTAGCTGCTGCAAAGCAGATGGCGATAGATCTCGACGAGGAGCAAGGTGAAGAAATGACCGACCTTCCAAGGACTAGAGGAAGGATGCATCGGTATGCTAAAATGCCCAGCAAGACATCATCAGATATTGAGTTGGAGACTGTAATCACTGCTACTGACGAAAGGGATCAGACACAGTCCACTGGTGTCAAGGGGTTTAGTTTTGAGGATCAACGTCTCATGAAAGGAAACTGGTTAAATGAACCCAATTCAGATGACATTTTGATGTTTATGCGTATACTGGCGGTTTGTCACACTGCTATTCCCGAGGTGGATGAAGATACTGGAAAGTGTACTTATGAAGCAGAGTCTCCTGACGAAGTTGCTTTCCTTGTTGCCGCTGGGGAGTTTGGTTTCGAGTTTAGTAAAAGAACTCAATCAAGTGTGTTTATCACTGAACGATGTTCAGGTAAACCAATTGAAAGGTGAGATTGTAACAGTAAATCTTTCACTTGTTTCTATCAGCCCCAGTGAATATATGTCTAACTACGTGCCTGATATTCTACAGAGAATATAAAGTTTTAAATGTTTTGGACTTCACTAGCAAAAGAAAAAGAATGTCTGTTATCATCCGTGATGAGAAAGGGCAGCTTCTTCTACTCTGTAAAGGTGCTGACAGGTTGGCCGCTAACTTCAACCACTTCCATATAGTGTATCAGTTCTTCTAAAGTAAAGTTCAATGCGTTATCTTGAAATCTTGCAGCATAATATTTGACCGGTTATCCAAGAATGGGAAAAATTATCTGGAAGCCACTTCAAAGCATCTGAATGGATACGGTGAAGCTGGTTTACGCACATTGGCGCTCAGTTATAGAAAGCTGGATGAGACTGAGTATTCAGTATGGAACAGTGAATTTCACAAAGCCAAAACTTCAGTCGGGGCTGACAGAGATGAAATGCTCGAAAAGGTATCAGATATGATGGAAAAAGAATTGATTCTTGTCGGTGCTACTGCAGTGGAAGACAAACTGCAGAAAGGGGTATGCAGTGGAAGTTTATTTGGGATTAGTACCAAGACGCTAAATTTTGAAAATTCCTTTCAGCTTACTGTTTATTGTTCTTTCAGGTGCCTCAATGCATAGATAAACTTGCCCAAGCTGGTCTCAAAATATGGGTTTTGACAGGAGATAAGATGGAGACTGCAATAAACATAGGGTTTGTTGTTCTTCTTCAATGTTGCTGATATACCATGGCCCAGAAACTAGGGCTTTTAAAATAGATAGTAAGTGGACTAAGTTCTTTGTTTTTTCGAATGCAGATATGCCTGCAGTTTACTCAGACAGGGTATGAAGCAGATATCTATAGCACTTAAAAATGAAGAGACATCTTTGCAAGACCCAGAAGCTGTATGTATTAGGCTGATACTCTAGACACCTGCATTACTGTTTCAGTGGAAACTTGCATTTGATGTTAGAACTCGTTTTGTTGTTGTTAATGGCCAGGCTGCGAGAGAGAGCATTTTGATGCAGATGGTAAATGCTTCACAGATGATCAAACTAGAGAAGGATCCACATGCAGCGTTTGCTTTGATCATTGATGGAAAGACACTTACATACGCTTTAGAAGATGATATTAAGTATCAGTTTCTTGCCCTGGCAGTTGACTGTGCTTCAGTGATATGCTGTCGAGTCTCTCCCAAGCAGAAAGCACTTGTAAGATTTGAATCCATATGCTGTTATGTCTTCTTATTGTTGATGGGAATCACTTAAATTTTATTTGACTCCGTTTTCTAGGTAACGAGACTAGCGAAAGAAGGAACAGGGAAGACAACCTTGGCAATCGGTGATGGTGCAAATGATGTTGGAATGATTCAAGAAGCTGATATAGGTGTAGGCATCAGTGGCGTGGAAGGCATGCAGGTAATCAAATTCTCCTTTTTCTTCCACACTACGAGACACATCTATGTACCACTGTTTCTGATTGCAAATGCGCAGGCTGTAATGGCGAGCGACTTCTCCATAGCCCAGTTTCGGTTTCTAGAGAGGCTACTTGTTGTCCACGGGCACTGGTGCTATAAAAGAATAGCCCAGATGGTAAATATCTGTGATTCAAATAACTGATCTACTGAAAATTGCATCTTTAGTTTCCAAACAACACACAAACTGATTTTGTTTCCTATACTTTTCTGACAGATCTGTTACTTCTTCTACAAGAACATAACATTTGGTCTAACTCTATTCTATTTTGAGTGTTTCACCGGGTTTTCTGGTCAGGCCATATACAACGACTCCTACTTGTTGCTGTTCAACGTTATTCTCACTTCTCTCCCTGTCATCTCCCTCGGAGTTTTCGAGCAAGACGTGTCTTCAGAAGTCTGCTTACAGGTTTACTCCTATCTGCTCAGTTAAATCTCTCCAATCTAAACCCTGAACCCTTCTTCTAATATTAGCTTTCTCTCTATCTCTCTCTCTAGTTCCCTGCATTGTACCAGCAAGGCCCCAAGAACCTGTTCTTTGACTGGTACAGAATTCTCGGGTGGATGGCAAATGGAGTCTATGCATCCGTAGTCATCTTTAGCCTCAACCTTGGAATTTTCCATGTCCAATCTTTCTGTTCTGGTGGACAAACAGCAGACATGGATGCAATGGGAACTGCCATGTTCACTTGCATCATCTGGGCAGTGAACGTACAGATTGCTTTAACCATGAGCCATTTCACTTGGATCCAACACGTCTTGATTTGGGGAAGTATCGTGACCTGGTACATCTTCCTTGCCCTCTTTGGCATGTTACCACCCAAAATCTCAGGAAAAATCTTCCACATGCTTTCCGAAACCCTAGCACCTGCACCAATCTTCTGGCTTACCTCACTGCTGGTCATAGCCGCCACAACACTTCCTTACTTGGCTCACATTTCGTTCCAGAGATCATTAAACCCTCTGGACCACCAAATCATTCAAGAGATCAAGCACTTCAGGATTGACGTCCAGGACGAGCGTATGTGGACGAGGGAGAGATCTAAGGCAAGAGAGAAGACCAAGATTGGATTCACAGCTCGTGTTGATGCCAAGATCCGCCAACTGAGAGGAAGGCTACAGAGAAAACACTCCATTTTGAGCGTTATGAGTGGTATGAGCGGCGCATCAGCATCAACTGATACAACCTCCACCACACAACATAGTTGATCCAGTAAGTTTTTTTCTTTCTTCTGTTTTCCTCTTTCTCGAGAAAATCCATTAATTTGGAGGAAGCAGAACAAATTTGAAGGTAAATAGGAAACAAAGAAAGAGACGAGATAAAAATGTTGTATTGTGCATTTGTGAGTGTGTATACTAAAGAAAATCGAAAAGAAAAAGAATATGATTAGAGATTCTTACAAATAGTTTTTTGAAGAAAGAAAGAATTTGTTTTCGATGTAACTGAAGTATGGTCATAAGATATGGAAACTGATTCTCATTCAAGACAACAAAAAAACTATATAATCTTCTTAATACAGTTGCAAGAGAAAGAAAATTCAGTTTTTGTTTCCTGTATTTGTTACAGATATTTAATACTCAACACGAAGAGATTCATCGATTAAGGTTTTGAATTCTTATACTAATAAGAAATTCAAGAAATACCGATAATGTCTTTGAACCATTTGAAGCTCTTTCTAAGGGATCCCTTCATCTTCTGTTCAACGGAATAAACTTTATAGCCAGCGACTCTTCTCTTCCTCCGCGATTCTGGATCGCTAAAACTCCAGCTTCTAGACGCCGCACGATCCGCGTTTGGAACGCTTTTGCTTTTCTTAATCTTTGTGTGGTAATCGTTCGTCTGATCGGCGGCTGAATCGTCGAAACTGGCGCTGTAACCTTTCACTGTAGCTCCGTCTCGGCGGTTTCCAGAAGCGGTTGCAGCTGGTGGTTCCATTTCTTTGTAATAATTCTCCATGATTTTGAGTTTTGGTCTGAACGAAGAAGAGTCGTCTCTCTGTTTTTTTTATGTATTTTTGTCTTTGCAAAGTTATAAAAGGAAATTAATGAAATAATGGTATCTTTTTCAAACAATTAAAGGTGTCTTTTTTGGGATATCAATTTACAATTGTTCTGTGGAGTTGGTCAAGGACCCGCTTATGTTTTCCTTTTCCACTTTTTTTTGTTAACTAATTCAAAACAATTAAGTTATACATCTTACAAATAGGAAAAAATAATTACATCAAAACTGGTTTAAATCATTTGATTTTTCATATATATATATATTTTCAATACTTGTTGTAGTGGTTAGGTTTTGTGTGGATGTGATGCTTTCCTAACTATTTCTAATTGGCACGTGGATTTGTCCTAACCGGTAATTTCTCACCGGAAATAATGGAAGAAATAGCTTTAACTAAATTTTTAATAAATTCAATAAATCTTCTTTTCGTATTTTCTTGAAGAAACTTTGCAGAACTTCAGACCAATAATTTCATTTGAAATTATAAAAGTGAGCAACCCTTGTCGGTGGTAGGCTTGACTTGGAATCATTGAATCAACATCAAGAAAATTTGAATATATTTCTTCTCAAAAAAAGAAAAGACTCTTTATTTTTCTGGAATATTATTTTATTTTCAATGAAGCTAAAATTAAATTACTCTTAAATCTGAAATGAGATATTGAAATAAAAAGAGGATGTATAAATCGAGTTCGTCGCCGTGTCGAATCAGACTTCTCATGGAAACATTTGTCGTGAATGTGAGAGCGTGACAATGTATGTATATTGATGGCAAAGGTAGTGGATTTAACGTCGAGTTATGGCCCAAACATTTTAAGCTGTCAAGTTATGACCATACTCATTATGTATGTTATTTTATAGTGATTCGACATTCTCTAGCCGCAATGACTAAAACATTCATTTGATGTAATACTATACTATACGTCTTACATGTGATATTCCTACTTCAATAAAAACAGACTTTTAATGAAAAGATTTGATTGATACAAAAATAGAAAACAACAACAAAGCAGAAAATTAAAATAGAGAAGAAATAAATACTCCATATGATTAAAAATGAAAATAAAAATGGTCAGAAGATAAAGATATGTTCGTAGAGGAGAGAAAGAGGAGAAAAACACTAATAAAATTTTAAGAAAGGCAAATCGCTGACGACAGATAAGAGAGACGACGGGTCAAAATCAGATCAAAGAGTGCCTTGCAAAACAAGAAAACCTTTCTTCTCCGGTGATAATAGCAGCAACCACGGCGACCAACAGATTCTTTTCTCCTTCACAGCAGATCAGCAACGTTCGAAGGCAGCTCTTCAACAACCACGTTATAGAACTTCTGAATATCAAACAGCATTCTCTCATCATCACGCGTCACGAAATTGATCGCCACACCCTTCCTCCCGAACCTTCCACTTCTTCCAATACGGTGGAGGTAGTTCTCCGGCTGAGTTGGGAGATCGAAGTTGATAACCAGAGAGACTTGCTGGACATCAATACCACGAGCCAAGAGGTCAGTGGTGATGAGAACACGCGATGAGCCAGACCTGAACTCTCTCATGATGATGTCTCTGGTGTTCTGGTCCATGTCTCCGTGAGTGGCTGAGACTGTGTGGTCACGGCTTCTCATTTTGTCTGTGAGCCAGTCAACCTTACGCCTAGTGTTCACGAAGATGACACTCTGGGTGATGGCTAGAGTCTCGTAGAGATCACAGAGGGTCTCGAGCTTCCACTCTTCTTTCTCAACGTTGACATAGAACTGTTTGATACCTTCAAGAGTTAGCTCATCACGCTTCACCAGGATTCTCACTGGCTTGCTCATGAACTTCCTTGTGATCTCAAGAGCTTCTGGCGGCATTGTTGCTGAGAACACACCAACTTGGATCTTTGGTGGGAGAAGCTGGAAGATGTCATAGATCTGAAAAATGCCAGAAACAATTGAGATTAGAGTTTAACAATAATGGGAACAGATTAGAAAAATGGAAGTATCGACAAACCTGGTCCTTGAAACCACGGGAGAGCATTTCATCAGCTTCATCAAGGACAAACATCTTGATGCAGTCAGCACGGAGAGATTGCCTCTTCAACATGTCAAAGACACGCCCTGGAGTTCCAACAACAACATGAACACCAGCTTGAAGAATGCGCTGATCCTCACGGACACTGGTTCCACCAACACATGCATGAACCTTGACACCAAGGTAATCTCCAAGGGCCCTCATGACCTTCTCGATTTGCTGAGCAAGCTCTCTAGTTGGAGCAAGAACCAAAGCCTGGCACTGGACAAGGGTGTAGTCAAGCTGCTGCAAAACCCCAGAGCAGAAAGTAGCAGTTTTCCCAGTACCAGACTGAGCCTGTTGTATCACATCAAGACCTTTGCAAAAGGGGACAATTCCTCTTTGCTGAATAGCAGAAGGCTTCTCAAAACCTAGTAAACACAGATGCACACACAAGGTGAGGTTTAAAAAAGAGGCATAAATCACAAAAGATAGCTTCCTCGAGTTCTTCTACACTTACCATAAGCATAAATACCCCTGAGAAGGTTCTCTTGCAGACCCATGGCATCAAAGCTCTCATGAACCTCATCATAAGAAGTAAAGAACTCATCTTGTCCCTCAAGGCTGTATCCACACAAATAACAATAAGCAAATAGAGCAAGCGGAAAGAACACGCTTAAGACGACAAATAGAACAAAAGACTCACACTTCATTCAATTTCTGGTCGAACTGACGCGCATCAAACTGTGTGCCTTCTGGTGCAGATCCCGCCATGACTATATACAGAGAACATAAACAATTTAGTGATAATAAAATCCAACGAAACAAAAGACAAGAGACAAACAACTATCTGATAGTTATTATTGCAAAGGAGGAATGTGACATGACAGCCAAACTCGAAGTCCGTAAAGAGAGGAAAACAAGTATTAATATCTGTCTCAAATGATGTTTGGAGAGAATGTACAAAGGCACGTATGGTTATCCAATATAATAGACACCACTCAAACCTATTTCTCCAAAGTTAGGATTTTTAAATCAGACAAACACATCTGAGCTTATAGTGGATCCATCTCATTCTATTGGACGACTACGCAAACTAAAGCGTTCGAAATCAAACCTAGCTATTACAAAAATATACAAACACCATCACTTAAAGATGGGTAGATCCTAACATAAATAATCGTCATCATCAGCAGCTCAGAATCTAATATATAGAACTAAAAATTTGAGACTCCAAGTGTTTAATATACAAACGCGATCTGCAAGCATCGGTGAATATCGGCAGACAAGTTTTCAGACAACAAATCGACGAAAATTTCAAAACTTTTAATCAAACACACAAAAAGTTGGAACCAAATCTATCTGAATAAAAAAAAACACGAATCAGAACCCAAGAAAAATCAAATCAGAGGAAACGAGAAAAAAGATGAATCAGAAAGAAACCTGGAGCAAAGTAGAAAGAGATTGAAAGCTGTAGAAGCGAAAGTAGAGGGCTTTTTCAGGGAGCTTGAATCTCCCAAACTTGGATCTGAAGTGTGTGTAGAAAGAGAGAGATGATAAAAAAGAGCGAAGATTGAGGCTTTAGATGAGACTGATGAAAATCCGAAAGAGGCAGAGAGAAAACTGCGCTACTTGTTTATATACTCCCCTTCTTCTTTTTTTTTTTTTACATGGACTCGTGTTAGGGTTTTCTCTTTTGGAATCCTTCTCCTATTCTTTTTTGGATTTCCGATTTTATCCCTATTTGCCCTTTCGTTTTACTTTTTTGGGTCGGACAAGGATTTTCAACACAGCTTCATGTCTTAACTCAATTTTAACAATTAAACAAAAAAATAGCCAATGAATTGGTAAGGGTAACTTCAATTTTAAAATGGGCCTTACTTTAAAGGGGCCTAGGATTAGGCCCATTAATATAGTTGACTTTTAAATCGGTTGTAGTTTGACTAATCCCTGCCGTTCATTAGATTCTCACTAACGCACCTGATGATCGCTGTCTTTTGGTGAGACGCAAAAGCTCTCACAGAGAATAACAGAGAAGTGGAAAAGAAGAAAACCAAATTTGGAATTACAAGTCAAATATTATCGATCAATCTCGATCTCTGATATTTTGCTGACTCTGAAAAAGCAAAAGGAAAAAAACCCTAATTAACACTCCCACCATTTTTGTTTTCCCTCTTCCTTTGTATCATCTAAACATCCACAGTTGCGAATTCGGATCGGCTGACGCAGTTTCGATTACACAACAATGGCTTACGCATCTCGTATCATCAATCATTCCAAGAAGGTTTCTCATTTTCTATTATTAGTTCCTTTTTAATCATTTTAGTTCTTCGATGATCTTGTGAAACTGAGCTTATGCATTCCTTCTTTTAGCTGTTTTGCTCTGCCAATGAATTGTCTGAACTGAGTTTCATATTCCGCCTTTGTCCTAATCTATAGATTGTTCATTTGATTTCCTTTTAACGAACATTTGGGTATTATTTAGCTAATCATACCATTTTATATATGTTTCATTTTGGGAGAGGATTGTGATTTATGTTAGTAGCTTCGCTTTATGATTGGGAATATGTGGTAGTAGCTTTAGGTTCATTTTATTTTACAGCATCTGTTGCTCAATTGTATATATATATATATATAACACCACTTTGATGGTTGTGTAAATTGACAGCTGAAACATGTTTCCGCTTTACTACGGCGTGACCATGCTGTGGCAGTCCGCTGTTTCTCCAACAGTACCCAGCCCTCTCTCAATGGTAGAGAAGGTAATTATGTTAGCTTTGATCGTTTCCTCTCTATCTCTATATTATGAAGAACATAATAATGTTGCTGCTTTAAACAATTGAATAAGTAATATGTTTGAGTATATGTTATGCTTCTTCTCGCTTCAGCATTTTCTTTTTTTGGCCTTCAGATATCTTCAAGGTCCGCCTCAGTTATTACCCTGTTGAGAGAATTTCAAAATGTAGTATCAGTAGTGTAAGTCCCTGCTTTTCAGTTTCCATTCTCGTGTATGCCTAATGGCATAATCCTTTCTGTTTTTTTTGTCGTAATGTTATTAAATGCGTTGTACATAGGTATCAATGCCTAGTGGTTTTTCAACAATGAGCACAGAACTAAGCAGCACAATGGCAGGACCAAAACTTTTTAAAGAATTTATAAGGTATGTACTCTTCTTATTTCATTTTCCGATGTGGATACTTCTTGCTGCCTACCTGTCTAGATACTTTTATCCTAACTGTAAACTTCTTTTTTTGTGTTTCAGCTCCCAGATGCGATCAGTGAGAGGCTTTGCATCCAGTTCAGGTAGTTAGTTCTTCATCCTTAGTTTATTTTTAACTCTTGTAACTTCCAGCTTGCTCTTATGTACATCTTGTTTGACCAGAATGATTATTTGTGTTGAGAAAAGCAATTTCCTGATTTTACTTTTGCCCGATCATATTTCAATACCATTTCTAGAAAAAAGGGTCATGCCTTGTATATACTACTATCTAGCTGGTCAACGACCTATAAGATTGTGCAACTGTGTTGAATTTTAATGGTAACTGGAAGAACTAGCATTTTACTTGTTTTTTGTGCCTTTTGTGGCCATCATATTTGGGTTACTGTGGATATGCATTCCTACATGGTTTGTTTTACTGAGAACTTCCAAAACTATGTTTCAGATCTTCCTCCACATCAAGAGATCGGAATGCCTTCTCTTTCGCCAACAATGACTGAGGTATGGACCTCCGAGTACTTCCTTACTAAAATTTACATGGTTTATTATTTTATCTTTTTACTAAAGCTATCTGTTGAAACTTCAGGGTAACATTGCCAGGTGGCTGAAGAAAGAAGGTGATAAAGTCGCTCCTGGTGAAGTGCTTTGTGAAGTTGAAACTGTAATGTTTATGTAGATTGAATCTCTTCTTTGTGTTTTTTTCTCATGCCAGGAATATAACACTAATCTCAATCTATATATTTTAGGACAAAGCAACCGTTGAAATGGAATGCATGGAAGAGGGTTATCTCGCCAAGATAGTAAAGGAGGAAGGGGCTAAAGAAATTCAAGTTGGGGAGGTATGAGTGTTTCTGGCTTTTGGAAACTCGTTTATTTTAATGGGGTTCTCATCATGAATTGATTGTGCGCCCTGCGCTCCTTTTTTATCAGTGTGAGCTGAAGATTATTGAATTATGCATTAAAACTGACAAAGATCTTCATCTTCATTTGTAGAATCATTTATAAATCGTCCTTTTTTTGTCGAGCCAGGTGATTGCTATCACAGTTGAAGAGGAAGAGGATATTCAAAAGTTTAAAGATTACACCCCCTCATCTGATACCGGTCCCGCTGCCCCTGAAGCAAAACCAGCTCCTTCCCCACCAAAGGAAGAGAAGGTCGAGAAGCCAGCCAGTGCTCCTGAAGCCAAGACTTCCAAGCCAAGCTCGGCTCCTTCAGAAGATCGTATTTTTGCTAGTCCTCTTGCAAGAAAATTGGCTGAGGATAATAGTGTTAGTTTTCAGAAAAGTACTAATAAAGCCCTTGCTCTTAATCTTCATACTCTTAATTGTCTCCTACATCTTCCTTAAAAACATTAGGTACCTCTCTCAAGCATCAAAGGCACGGGTCCTGAAGGACGGATAGTGAAGGCTGATGTCGAAGAGTTTTTAGGTCTCATAACCCCTTGGCTCTTCCCTTTCCTTACAATTTTCTCCGGGTCTGTTTCAGCATTTAAACCATCTCTATGTCCTAATATATTTTCCTATGTTACAGCTTCAGGTAGTAAAGAAACTACTGCCAAGTCTTCCAAGCCCACGGATTCAAAGGTTCCAGCTTTGGACTATGTTGACATCCCACACACTCAGATCCGAAAGGCAAATCTCTCTGCTTTGTACTAGAAGCAAAATTTCCCACTGTTCAAGAATTCCGAAATTTGTTAATTGTTTTAATTTGACAGGTCACAGCCTCGCGTTTGGCATTCTCAAAGCAAACTATTCCTCACTACTACTTGACCGTGGATACATGTGTTGACAAAATGATGGGGTAAGTCTTAAGTCAGATCAAAATGCTTCAGTCAATGGATGCTAGACATAGCTATTTTTATATGCAGTCTAAGGAGTCAACTCAATTCATTTCAAGAGGCTTCCGGCGGGAAACGGATATCTGTAAATGATCTTGTTATTAAGGTACATCATACTTCCTTTTTTGCAAGCAAGGCCAATAAAAATCTCCTTTTATGTTGTCAATTGTGAAATCCTTATTTGAAATTTCAGGCTGCTGCATTGGCTCTACGGAAAGTTCCTCAGTGCAATAGTTCATGGACAGACGAATACATCCGCCAGTAAGTACATTTCTTCTTCCAAGATTCTTGACAACTTTGCAAATTATCTAATTTTTTGGTTATTTTCTGCTGTCTATATCCTCAGATTTAACAATGTGAACATCAACGTCGCAGTACAAACAGAAAATGGGCTGTACGTTCCCGTGGTTAAGGTGAGGGAGCACTCAGTACAGTTATTAACCTTTCTCTGCAGAAACTTGCAATTTCTGTAAAACTCAGCTCATCAAATTGCTTGATTCCAGGACGCAGACAAGAAAGGACTGTCCACAATTGGAGAAGAGGTTCGATTTTTGGCTCAAAAAGCAAAAGAAAACAGCTTGAAGCCTGAAGATTATGAGGTTAGATTAGAATTTGGTCACTGCTCACTAATAATGCTGCTCCGAAAGCATATCAGCTTTGACCATTTCTTCTGACAGGGAGGAACATTCACAGTCTCCAACTTGGGAGGACCTTTTGGCATCAGACAGTTCTGTGCCGTCATCAATCCACCTCAAGCCGCCATTCTAGCAATCGGATCTGGTAAGCCCTAAGCACACTCGTCCACTTTATCCATTAAAGCTACTTCCCTGTAACTGATTATATTGTTGTGTCTGAATCTCAAAACAGCTGAAAAGAGAGTTGTTCCCGGTACTGGTCCTGACCAATTCAACCTCGCTTCTTACATGTCTGTAACACTAAGCTGTGACCACCGCGTAATAGATGGTACAGTAGCCACCTCCCATTCCTATGCCATTATCATCATCATCATCATGAGAATCGTTTAATAAGTCATCTTCCTTGTGCAGGTGCCATTGGAGCTGAGTGGCTGAAAGCATTCAAGGGCTACATTGAGACCCCGGAATCTATGTTGCTCTAAAATCCAGACACACACACACACATCAAAGCTAAACTCATAAGAGTCTGACCTCAAGTTTCTCTGGTTCAACATTTTCTGCCAGATTTGATCCCTTTAGCACTGGGCATGGCCTTCAACGTTGCGTGTTTCGCTATTTCTTATATTGAGTTGACAGATTTTTGTCTCAAATAAAATCAGGAATCCAACCATTTTACTGTGAACTAGATTTTTGGATGAATACTTGTTCGAGTTGGGCAGGCATAATAATAATAAAAAAATAACCATTAACTAACTTTGTTACTCGCAATAAATCACACTTTTCTGTAACTCACGAAAAATCCCTCTTAGTTCACTAGCATGGATAATTAGAACCGTTACTAGCTAAAATGCCAAAAATAATATAGGGGAAAACTTATGTCATTAAACCAAAGAAGTGTATAAAAATACCAATAAAAATAACATCTTGACAGCAAGCATGTACAATAGAAGTAAAGAACAAATCTTTTTCATCTCTTCTGTGCCTTCCTCCTCCGCCTAATCTCCGGAAACTTCAGAGGAGTCGGTAAGGTCGCAAACGTAGTTCCCTTCCCACGCAATATTTTGCACCCAAGGTTCTCAAAATGTTTCCTCAAGTCAAATGCATCCATCCTCAGATCTTTAGCTATGTCTTCTGGATCACTCTTGAAATTATCCACGTGAAGGGACAGCACAAGAATGTAGCTTATCAAAAGGTTGGCCTTGTCAACAGGTATACGTTCTGATTCAGGATCCCTGAACAAGCTCGTACACTTCTGACGGAAGATTTTTGGAAGCCTGTGGTCTTTAGCGGAATCAAAACCGTTCATTGAGTTCATGTCCTTGAACTTGATCAAATGGGTGAGAAGCGATAAGACACCAGAAACAGTCTCCTTTTCAGTCTCGTCCTGCAATGGAACAAAATGAAATCAATGCATAAAGTATCTGAGTTGTAGATGAAACTGTGACGATCAACAATTAACTATCTACAAGTTCAGAATCTCTTTGATTATAGTGAACAAATATGAAACCACGAAGTAGTGCAAGCAAACATGATTGTTTTGCATGTTAAACTTACCATGTATATCTATACTTCAAAGAAAAGAATCAAAATGTTACCTTGATATCTCGCAACTTGTACAATCTGTTGCGGACAAATACAGGGTAAGCATCAGTTGCTGCTCCAGCTTCCTCTTGCAGAAGCTGGTGAATATCTTGAAGGAAGTCCCATTCTCCCTTCTCGATGATCTTTCCTATAGGATAAACTTCCTCAGGAGAGGTCGCAGAGGCATCATATGGAGGAATGTTGCGTGTAACAGTAGAACTGGTGCTTTCAAGAGCACTAGTTTTAACATCAACATCATTAAGTTTCCCCTCAAGTAACTTCTGAGTCTCAACATCATCTCCCATATTCAAGGCACGCCTCTTCTTGTCCTGCATAGAAGACACAGATTATCATTTAGACATAATCCTCTCACTCAACTAACCTCAAGATAATAAGCACCAATACTCAGTATTGCATTCCCTATACGTACTAGTGAGATGCAAGCAAGGGATTAAACTAATGCTATGAATATTACAGCTTATATTATGCAAATGATACCAATCAGACTGATACTGTAGGAAACAAGTTACGCGTAGAATATATGTAAAGATAAAAGTGACATACCCTATTAACAACTTTCTTTGTACTAAATATTACATTAGTCTCGATTCTTCGTTCTCCTGTGGTAAGTTCTGGGACATCCGCAGTTCCTGAAGCTTCAGCTTCATCTGTTGCTTTAGTTCTAATAATTGGATCCAGTCTGAGTATCTGCAAGTAAAACCCAAAACTTCAAATCTAAATTCTTTTAACACAAACCAAATTCAACTCTCAAAAATCATTTCCACTAATTCAGACCAGTTTGCTAAAGCAAATATAGAAAAGATTTGAACTTTAACCTTGTTGCAACAAATGGGAAGAACCTTCATAGTCTTAGTCTGTCTATTGAGAATACCAAGTGTATACATAGTAGTCTGCCTAGTCGCATTCTCTCCAGTGTAATTATTGCCAACGAAGTCCACGTTTGAATTTGGTGGGCTTACCACAAGCTGAATCCTCTTCTTTGACTCATCCTTATGCCTATAAACCGTAAATTTGGGGGTTTCTTTCTCTCCCGTTTCTGGATTTACAGCAAAAGGATCGTATCCTGTAGAGAAGTAAGCTACAATCGGAGGGATTCGATCGGGTCGATCCCTGATATGCTCGACCTTGATTTTCATTCTCACGCCTTCCTCGGGATTCTCTGTTTCTGCTATCTGCTTCATCTTCTGGTTTTCGTCAGCCATGGTTGAAGATTCATTGGATTCTCAGTTGATCTAATGAATCTTTTTCTAAGTGTTGAAGATTTATACTTTGGAGACTCGCAAACAAAACCCTAATTTGGTCGAGTTTGTTTGGATATTATTGCAAAACATACCCTTATTATTTGTCCGAAAATCCTAACGTAGTTTTATTTTTAACCCTAAACTTTTTATCCGTATGAAAACACCCCCACCGTTATAACGCCGTCTACCGTATCTCTCTATAACCCTGACTGTTTTTTCTTATGGAAAACAACGCGTAGTTCATCGGAAATGACAAACTACATGCTGTTTTATATGAACTGTCTCTTGTAAAGAAGCTCCAAAGCTTTGGCACCTTTTGACTTTACTTGATCTCAAGTTTCGACAAACATGGAGGAGTACTCAACCTATAGATCGTTGTAGTTGGAGAGATTTTCTTTTGACTTTCTTATAGACGAAAAATTATGTAGCTGACAAAAAAAAAACAAGATTGAATTGCATTATTATTCCAAAATTGACACATTCTACTTTTTGTTTGTGAAAGAATTTGCAACGAGTGTCCTTAATCCGCTACGTCTAACTTCTTACATACCAAGTTGAATAATATATCTCGAAGCATGCATCAGACAATGCATGTAGTACAATGAAAGAAAAAACCGTTGAAAGAACGAACTCAACAAGAACCAAAGTCAAATTTGATGTTGTGCAATTAGTATTCTAAACCTAAAAACCTAGGACTGTTTATAAACAAACCCAGAAAAAAAAAACAACGACCTTCTTACCTAACGTCCCTATCGTTGACGCGATCATAAAATTATCAGATAATAATTTATAATCCCGTGATCAATAAACAAATAGTTTCAAATAAAGACATTTTGTTGATCAAACCCGAAATTTCTATCTCCCTTCCTCAAAAAAAAAAATATCTCACTCCCTTATATAATCTCGAGTTTACAAACAGAAAAGTTACATATAGAAATTTAAATTAGGAAAGACAAACTTTTTGTGAGACATTCATCGTTTCAAATCATGGACATCGACGGTCGAGAAAATCATCAATACGAAGAATCATCGGAGTGGTTTGTAAAGTACTTAAACCGTCAAGGCGATTGGTTAGAAAAAACCAGAGGAAATTTAATGGTTGCAGCGACGGTTATAGCCGGTATGAGCTTTCAAGTTATGGTTAATCCTCCCGGTGGCGTTTGGCAAGACGACAAATGTTCTTCTGGAGATCAAACCGGAACCGCACCGGTATGTAAGGGGAAAGCGGGAACTTCGGTTTTGGAGCATGATAGTTCGAAGCGTGGACTTTATCTTGGAATGGTTATTAGCAGTACGGTGTCGTTTTCTGCTTCCATGAGCCTTATTCTCCTCGTCATCAGCGGTTTACGACTCAGGTATTAATTACATGTGTAACTTCATATGATCATTACTAGTAGATCAATTGTATTAACTTCTCTTAATTATAATTATTAACCCTGTGATTTTATGTAAGCATGTGTTTGGCAAGATATTAGAAAGTGAGGATTAAACTTATTAATTTTGTTGACTTGAAAAAGTATACCAACTATGTCGGTCTAATGGTTGACTTAATTAGATTTGATTAATTCAACAAAAAACCTGGCTGATTGTTAACTCGATCACTATTTTATTGAACTTTCACACTATGACAAAACGAATTCATAATCATAGTCGTTTATCTAGTTGTTTTATTTCCGAAGTTCATAATAAGTAGTGAGAATTGTTTGGTTTTAAGATGAATAATAAAATTTAGTTATCTGATGATAGTATATTTATTTATTTATATAGGAACCGGATCATAATGGCGATCTTGGTAACGTTTATGGTGGCGGCGGTTCTTTGTATATCGGCGGCGTTTTTTTTCGCCGTTGCGTTGGTTCAATCAGAGGATCAAATAATTATTTATATACTGCTAATTTATGTGGGATTTTGGGTCGTATTTCCTGTTTTAATACTTGTAAGCCAACTAGTTCGGTTTTTGGGTTGGCTCGTTTGGTTCATATGTTGCTGTTGTCCACGTCGACCACGGTTTACTCCACAGTTGTTGCCACTGGCTCCATCTCCATCTCCGGCCCATTAACGAAGAGGAGGGACCCGTGGCTCGGCTCCTACGTACCCACGTATGAAATGAAAATGGTGTCATCAAATGTAATCGTAGAATAAAGATTCCTATGGTCATGTTTATATGGTTTATTAATTGTACGGTTTTGTATTGTTTACTACATTCGGAAATGTTTTATCTGATGGGAATCCGGTCAATGAAGAAAAAAAAATCTTTATTTGATATTCTTTCACTAATAGGAAATGTTTGAAAAAAAGAACAATAAAACCACTTCCATTGCAGTATCTAAATATGGGTATCTAAAATTTTAATCAATAAAACTGATTAAATTAATTCTAATAATCACTTTATCTTTTAGAATCGTATCCAAAGTTAGATGTTTTGGAACCGTATCCAAAAGACATATGTCCCTCAGTCATTAGAAAAAAATCAGATGAGAGATTCACAAATCCCATCTCTCTCTTTCTCACTTCTCTTCCATTGATTTCCGCGAAACTTCTCTCAAATCGCCATTGATTTCTACCTCTTTGGTTTTGAATCTTCAGGTTACACTCTCTCATTTCTCAATCTCTTTCTCCTTTTATCGACGAGAGCCATCGATTTGGCTTAAAACCCGTCGATTGAATGGTTAATTGGTCTCCAAAATTTGGGTTCTTTGCATGTAAATTTTGGGTTATTCTTTGTTAATTAGGGATCTTTAGGTCTTAGTTTAGGTTTCAATTAAAGGTTCTTTATATGTCAATTTAGGGTTGTTTAGATTTCAACAACAATCTGTTGGTAGATTTTTCGGATTTAGTGTTTGGGAAAAAGTTTTAGGATCTACATAGTTTGATTTATTGATTGTTCAGATTATTTGATTTCTTTTGGATCTACATAGTTTGTATCTTGATTGTTCGGATTGTTTGATTTCTTTTGGAGCTTCATAGTTCTGATTTTAATTTTCTGGAGCTATATTGTTCTTATATTTATGTGTTTGCCTCTGTTTTTGTGAAGCTTGATTGAAGTAATGGCGGATGCGAGATGGAATATGGCAAGTGAAGGATGGAACCTGTTTCAACCAAGAAAGGTAAACATTTGCGATTATAAGAAATTATTTATGATTTGTCAAATAAGTTGATAAATGGTTTGGTAGGTTGATTGGTTAGGATTTGTTAGATAAATTGATCAATGGTTGTTAGGTAGAAATTGTTAGTGATAAATGCTTGTTAGATGCATCAATTAGCAAGTCTTTGACATAGACATTTAGCTACTTGTGTGATAAATGCATTTTTTGTTTGGTTAGTCATTCATTGCTAACAAAAAACTAACATAAGCTAAACGCATGATCCTCTTCATCACTCTATTTCTTTCTCTTTCTCTTCCTCAGTTTTCTTTCTCTTTCTCTTTAACGTTCTCTTTCTTCCTCTTTCTCTAGCTCAGAAACCTCTAAACACATAAACACATTTCTTTCTCTGTATCTGCTTAAAGATCACAAAGAAGTCAATGGATTCTCCAAACCCTTTTGATGACTCCATTGGGTATGTAAACCTTCTAAATAGTCAACAAGACTATTTATTCCCGCCTAGTGTAGATGTTGGATCATCTGCAGTCCCTCTCTTTAGTTCTCCATTTCCTAATGATCCAACCCAACCTGGAGCCACCACACCTGAGGCTGCAATGAAGAAGGAAGAAAACGAAGATGTGGTCCTCATTAGTGGCTGGTTGAATACAAGCAAGGGCCTTGAATTAGGAATGAGCAGAATGAGAAAGCCTTTTGGAAAAATTTTTTGTAAGTCCAAAGCTTGTTGGACTTCCTTCGAGAGAGCCTGGTAACTGTAAGCAAAGGTGGGCCAAGATAAATGACCAAGTTTCTAAATTCGTAGGATGCTTACACGTTGCAAATGCTCAGAAGACTTCAGGGCAGAATGATAATGATGTGATGAAGGTTGCTAATGAGATTAATCTCAATGATCACGGTGCCAAGTTCACACTTGAGTATTGTTGGAGAGAGCTAAGGAATGATCAGAAGTGGTGTTTAGCTTCATCACAAACAGATCATGTCAAGAGTAAAAGAAGAAATCTTGATGATGGATCTCAAACATCTCAACAGTCTTCAAGCTGTAATGTAGATGAAAGTCAACCTCGTCCTCTGGGTGTTAAGGCGGCTAAGGGCAAGGGAAAAAGGAGTACCAAAAGCGTTGAACAAGGAGACAAGAATCTCACACAATTTCAGAATATGTGGGAGATCAAGAAGCAAGATTTGACACTAAGGACAAGCTTAGTGACAAGAAGCTATTGGATATTCTTTTCAGTAAAACAGAGCTTTTAACTGAGATGGAGATGACTTTAAAGGAGAAGCTCATAAGTGATATGCTAATTGGTTGAATGTTGTAGTTTGTGTTTATGAATTTTTTGTTTAAGTTTAATGTAGTTTCTGTTTAAGTTTATCTCGGATTATGTATCTTCGAATGCTTCAAGTTTTTGTAATGTATATGATGATGTATGCTTCAGTTACGTTTAATGAAATATGTTTAATTATGATTTTGCTTCTGTTTTGGTTTAATGAATTAGTTAATAGTTTAGGTTGAATGTTAAATAGATTAGTTCCATCTTTGTGTTTTATGAATTTGTTTCAGTGTTCGTTCAATTTGATATTGGTTATGTCTTTGATAGTTGTTTAGTTTGTGTATCTATAGTGTGTTTAAAACTTCATGTATGTTAATCCAATGTAATGGTTTTTCATGTATCAAGGTTAATACATCAAGTTTGTGTGGCAAGAAACTCTTAAAAAAAAATTCAAATATTTAAATTTTTAGATACCCATTAGAGGTTCTAACCAATGGACTATGAAAATATTTAAAATTTCTTATGAATTCTAAACTTTTAAATTTTGAATTTTTTAATTAAAATATTAGTTAGAACTCTTTATTAGTATCTAACTAATAGAGATGCTCTAAGCATCTTGTTATGGCTATGGGAGAGATTATACAACACGAACAAAGAAATTAATTTATTTATTTTTTGTCAAAATAAAAATAAATATTTAAACATAAATATATATAGCCATGTTATACTCGTAAATTTCGACTTTTATGTGATTGAAAGGATAAAAAATATGCTATATTCCGTTAGTAAATAGAAAAAAAAAAAACAGAATCCCAAAGAACCTCAAAGCCTGAAAAGATAGTTAGGGTCTGTTACCAAAAAAAAAAAAAAGATAGCTACGGTACTAATATTTACATTTCATTATGTCATGAAACTGAAAAAAAAGAATGAGGAAAAGTGAGTCAAAGGGAGAGAAGAAGTAGGTCTCTTACCCTATAATATCTGCCTTTTCCCACCCCTCATCTCCAATATATATATCACACCTACAAGGCTATAAACCTCCATTTTCATTTTCCATTTCTTAAATGAAACATAATAAAAACAAGAGATAGAGAAGAGAAAAGGAAGAAGAAAATATGATGATGATGCATATGAATGACTAAAATGGAAACTTATGCTCTGAAATGGAAACATCCCTTAGTCCAAAGGTCTTTCCACCTTCTTCCTCCTACCTTATTCACCATCATGATCATCACTTTGACCAAACCACCAAGAAGTGGAGCTCTATATGTTTAGATACCATCTTGCATCTCTAGATATAGATGCTGCATGCACATCATTTTCGAACCAATTTAGAGGGATAATTACACCACTATATATTATATTAGAAAAGAAAAATGTTTATGATGATGGTTAATTGCTTGAACGCCACTTTTGTTATGTGGTAACCATTGTATACAAAAAATGGTAACCATCGTAATTTTGTTTGGTTTATTTCTCACTGACTATATTAATCACAGACAATTATTGTAGTACTATAAAGGATATATGATTGTATGCTATCTAATTGGTAATCCGTCGAATGATGGTATGCTAATTGACTTTTGCCCTTAACGATTATACCACTCAATTTAAGAAACATTTTGTTTGTCAAATCATACTCTTCCAGAAATGTTTTCTTATAGTCCATAGTTCTTCTACTACTCCCCAACGTTAGCAATTATCAAATTTATGTATGTGTGCATTATGTATGTACATATAAATGTGTATGTATAGAAAGGTAGATTTTAGGTGTGTAAGAGAGAGAGAAAGATCTAGGGGGTTTCAAAAAGAAGGAGAGAAAAGGACAGCATGTGAAAAGAGACAGAGAAACAAACAGAGGAGTGAACAGTCTTACTCTTTTTTCTTTTTTTTTTCTCTGCACTTAATGAACCCAACCCTCTCTGTATATTTTTGATTCTTCACATGCCTATCTCTTCTTTCTTTTTCCTCATTTTTTCTTTTTCAGTTTTATATATAAATTACTAAAACTTATGCCGAAAATAAAAACGACAAAATATCTAACATTTTTTAAAAAAGGACAAAAGTACTTTCACTTCACTTGCAACCAAACAAACCTAGTCCCCTTCTTTATCCAATGGTCTCTTCCCTGCTCTCTATTTCTTATCTAAACACCCTTTCATTTATCTCTTATTTACCATTTTGCCACCTTCAAAAATTAAACCCCATCTCTAATTCTCTATGTTGAAATTGTTGACAGGAAAATGTCAAATTGTAAAATCAAAATTTTACTCTCTTTCATTAAGTCAGCAAAAAAAGTTTGTATTTTTTCTTCCCAAGTCAGAGATTTGTGCAGTGATATAAGAAAAGGACTCATTCCGAATAATAAATACTAGTAATTTTATTTTATTTTATTTCATCTATCTGTTTTTTCTCATCTATCTGATTTTGCTCTGCCGTAGACAGTAATAACAGAGCTCACTCAATGCAATAAACAAAAATGTAAAAATTGAGCTCAATAAAAAGGAAGTGGCACTCAGTTTTAGGCCATCAAGTATTGGGATACAGCTGAGATTTAAAAGGCGTCAGCTGAAAGGAAAAAGAAATTAAAAAAAATCGCAAAAATCAATGCACTTTAAAAATAAAAATAAAGAGTTCAATATTTATAAAGAGAACAAAATGAAGAAGATTGAGAAGAGAGGAGGAAAGAGTAGTCAGAGAGACAGGAGCATCAAGTGCTGCAGAAGAAGCAACAGGAACACTGGGCCTGAGTCTCTTCAGATTTGCCAGTCTTTATAGGACCACACTCTTCTTCCCCCCTTTACATTCATTTTTTTCTATTTTTACATTTACAATATTGGATATTTTAATGTTGTTTTGATTTTACACTACATGGCAAAACTCCTTAAAAGCTCTTGTCCTCTTCTGATTTTTTTTTTTTTAATTTTTATTTACACAGGCTCTCTCTCTTAAATTGTTTTACAGATTTTTCTTATTTATTAACACATGTAATATCATATTTTCATTTTGATTAATTAGCTTTTATCTTATTTTCTAGTCATAGAATGTGTGACTAATTATATATAGTAGTCTCTATTCTGTAATAGTTTTATCTTTCCCTAAATACAAAAGTAGAGTATATATATAAAAGAGGGAATGGCCTCGTGAAGAGGAAGAAGCTAGCTAGTGTTCATGCAAATTACATCTGAGGAATATATTCTTTAGCGAGAGAGAAAGAATAACCAGAGGGAAAAAGTGACAGAGAAGGTGGTTTTCTTTGTCTGTCTCTGTCCGAAACTCAGGAACCCTAGTCTCTGAAATCTATCAAGAAAGGTCTTATCTTTTCTTTTATGCTTTCTATTTTGCTACAAACCCTTTGAGGAAAGCTAGAGAAGAAGATTGAAGATAGAGAAAAGATGATGAGTCTAAGTGGAAGTAGTGGGAGAACAATGGAAAGGCCTCCATTTACACCAACACAGTGGGAAGAACTGGAACATCAAGCCCTAATTTACAAGTACATGGTCTCAGGTGTTCCTGTCCCACCTGAGCTCATCTTCTCCATTAGAAGAAGCTTGGACTCTACCTTGGTCTCTAGACTCCTCCCTCACCAATCCCGTAAGCCCTAAACTTATACTTATTGCGTTGATTACCTGTTCTTTCTCTTGCGTAAAGTTTCAATCTTTTGTTGATTCTCATGCCTCTAAAGCTTGCAGCTTTATCTGTTTTAGAATGTTTGGGAAAGCTTCCAACTCTTACTTCCTTAGACCACTTTAAAAAAAATCAGTTTCCACAATCTTCTGATGATGATGATGATTTGGACTTAAGTTCTTAGTTAGGGTTTTACAGCAAAAACCATGATTAATTTAGGGTTTTGTTTAATGAAATGATGCAGTTGGGTGGGGATGTTACCAAATGGGATTTGGGAGAAAACCAGATCCAGAACCAGGAAGGTGCAGAAGAACAGATGGCAAGAAATGGAGATGCTCAAGAGAAGCTTACCCAGATTCTAAGTACTGTGAAAAACACATGCACAGAGGAAGAAACCGTGCCAGAAAATCTCTTGATCAGACTCAGACAACTCCTCCTTTAACATCACCATCTCTCTCTTTCCCCAACAACAACATCCCAAGCCCCACCTTGTCTTCTTCTTCTTCCTCTTCTTCTTCTTCTACTACTACTAATACTTATTCTGCTTCCTCTGCAATGGATGCTTACAGTAACAGTAATAGGTTTGGTGTTGGTGGAAGTTGTAGTAATACTAGAGGTTACTTCAACAGCCATTCTCTTGATTATCCTTATCCTTCTACTTCACCTAAACAACAACAGCAACCTCTTCATCATGCTTCTGCTTTGTCACTTCATCAAAACACTTCTACTTCTCAGTTCAATGTCTTAGCCTCTGGAACTGACCACAAAGACTTCAGGTTCTGTATATTCTCTTTATTATCTCCCTTGTTCTTGAATGATTTTTTATGGAAAGCAGAAACTTTACTTAAAATTTTATGGGGAAATTCAGGTACTTTCAAGGAATTGGGGAGAGAGTTGGAGTTGGGGAGAGAACGTTCTTTCCAGAAGCTTCTAGAAGCTTTCAAGATTCTCCATACCATCACCAACAACCGTTAACAACAGTGTTGAATGATCCGTACCATCACTGTAGTATTGATCATAAGGTTGATCATCATCACACATACTCATCGTCATCATCATCTCAACATCAACATCATGATCATGATCAGGATCATCATCATCGACAGCAGCAACAACAACAACAGTGTTTCGTTTTGGGCGCCGACATGTTCAACAAACCCACAAGAACTGTCCTTGTAAACACATCAAGACAAGATCAAAGTCAAGAAGAGGAGGAGAAAGATTCATCGGAATCAAAGAAGTCTCTTCATCATTTCTTTGGTGAGGATTGGGCACAGAACAAGAACAGTTCAGATTCTTGGCTTGACCTTTCTTCCCACTCAAGACTCGACACTGGTAAATTATTAATCTGCAAAAAGAATATAATCTATACTAATAGTTATAATTATTGATGATTTTAAATTAATATAATTTAATTTCTCAGGTAGCTAGTTAAAGATAGCATCAATGATGGATGTGCAGCAACACACAACTTTGAAATGTTGAAGGGTCACATTTCACATCTATTTCCGTGGAACATTGAGACAAGACACTGTTTGAAGAAACCTATATGTATACATTTATGTATCTCTCTTTCGCTTTCTATGTGTGTTAGGTACAACAAGAAAAAGTGATCCGACAGATATATCTGTATGTGTTCTCTTGCTTTCTCCGGCAACTATTTCTTCCAAGAAATCGTTTTTAATTCTACTGTAGTTGAAAGCAACAAAAGAATGATTTTGTAAGGGAGAATTGTATGGCTATATAATATTGATTTGTTTCTTAGGATCCAAGCATCTATATAGTTCCATACTTACTTCTATATGGATCTATTAAACACATCAATCTAGCTTTTTTATAAGGCCAGTTTTCACTTAGGACAACATGTTAAATATTATTAAAAGAATGTGAATTTTAAGTGTAAAACGCTTACGCAAGGAATAATCATCGATCACATTGAATTTATTCTAATTCTGGTAGAAGCAAAGTACAAGAGTATCCGCAATTACGCTTATCATCCGGAGGTCATGAATTGACGTCTACAGGCCCAAATCTTGAACCACGCATTTCAATAACGAGAGAATGATATAAAGAAAAACTTTATTTTTTTTAACAAAAAAAATAAACATGATACCGTAACAGATTCAACATATTTTACATAGCGACCAAACATAAAATAGTTTTGTCGTTTATAGAAGAATAAACAATCATATACAACTTTTGGTGTATGCATTCTTCCGTGCATGTGCTTCTTTCAGCATTAAGAACGAGGAGAGTTAAAAAGACCAACATCATGACTCTTTGATCCATTAAGTATATTAATCTATTACGTGCGTATGATTACTTGGTATCATTACCAACATTAATATTGGAGTATTAAATTTCATGTATGCTGAGAATTTAAAAAGCTAGGCATGTTTGCCAACGAAGATTCTTTCAATGAGCTGAATCCAGGTCCAGATCAATACCAGCTCATCTTTGGTCATACCAAGCAAAAACGCGTCTTCAACACTTTTCTGAGTAGGGAACAATATATCAATATGGCCATTCTTCTTCAACTATGTGAAACTATCCTAACCAAACCGGTTTCCGTAAACTGAATCTAGTCATGAAACTTTTCACAACACCAGAAATTTCCCAAACTACTTATGGTCTGTGTTGTTATGTCCCCAGCTCTTCAAACACGCAATACCAACACTACTAACCAAAGCAAAGGCCGGTTATCACTTCCCATCATCATACGAATTTTGCCATAACTTGTGCACTTTGCAACATTACATAAGAAGATGCAGAACTACTGGTTCCAAGAGCTATCAATTACAGTCTTAGTGGTTGCTATCTAAAACTCTCTCAAGCATCAAAATCATATGTAAGAGAACTGACAAAAGAATCTATTGTCTAAGAAATGTATAATATGGAGAAAGAAACTTGATCTTCCTATCTAACTCTGCCTTGATTCTCACTACAACAACATCCTACAATATCGCACAAAATGCATAAACATGGAAATAGAAGACAACCCTGAATCATTAAGACAAGTAGAGAATGTAACAAGAATGTTTAAAAAACAGAAACACAATTGCCAACTCACAAAATGAAATTAGATATCGGTTTTCATCTCACAGAATCCCTAAAACAATTTTACATGACTTGAGCTCATACTCTTTTTTTTTTTTTTTTTTTCCCCACCTCTCTGTTTCCTCTCTAGTTAGCATCGTTAGGCATGTAAATGAAAAACTACACGACCTTAAAAAGAACAAAAAAATTCAGAATACAAAGAAAAGAAGTTTTGTCAAATCCAGAATTTACCCATTTACAGAGGAAAAGGCTTTGATCCGATTGCAATCTTGAATCAATAGAGTTCCTTTCTTTGATTGATGCTTCTCAATTCTATTTTCTCATCTTCTTCTCAAAAGTGTGTGTTGATGAAAATTCAATGAAAGATGTCTCCCAAATTCAATAAGTGTGTGTCATCCTTAGAAGTTGCTTTCTCTTGAAAACCAAGAAGGCAACAACGCAAATCTGTAACAATGCTGCAAACCCAGCAAATACAAGACCCACTGTTTTCCCAGTGTTTAATCCACTTTTCTCCGATTGCTTGAAGACTCGCGGAGGCTGAGGAGGAGGAGGAGATGGCGGTCGTAACCGCCGTGGTTGATGGTTTCTATGAGGGGATTCTCTGCTATTAGACTGTGGAGGAGAAGCATGCGCAGGCGGAGGAGGAGGAAGAGGGGGATTTGAAAAAATCGGCGGCGGTGGCGGCAATGGTGGAGAAGGAGAAGGCGGAGGAGGAGGAGGAGGAGGTGATGGTGATGGTGGCGGCGGCGGAGTAAAAGAAGTAGGCCTTATGTCAGCGGCGGCTTGCGGCGGAGGAGGCGTATTGACCTGAGGAGTAAGAGGTGGCGTAACGGGAATTAGCGGCGGCGGCAAAGTATTCTGGAGCGGAGGAGGTGGTGATTGAATTGGGGGTTGTGATTGAACAAGGATGAAGCCATGAAAGGTGAGAATGAATCCGAGAACTAAAACATTGAGAGATGAACATCTGAAAACGAAATTCAAAAAACCCATTTATCACCAGATTCAGATAACCAAACGGCTTTTCCCTTATTCCGTCAACACATATTGATCCGATTGAGAAAAGATCTGGTCAACGATTGATCAGGAGAGAAATCAAGGAAATAGCTCTCCGTTCTTCCTCTCCCTATTTCAAGATTTTTCCGATGAGAAGAAACGAAGAAAAAAAGCAGATGGAGTCGAGAAGAAGCAACGAATCTGATGAACAAAGGCAATTAGCTGGTTGATTGTTTCGTATCTAATTGAATGAAGAATCGAATTCGGAGGGGTCAGAGAATTTATTTTCCGGTCGATTAAGAACATTTGACCATAGAAAGAAAGAAAAAAACTTGGCGGAAAGGGTAAATTTTCCGGGAAAAATTCAGAGAGAGAAAGAGAGGAGTATCGCCTTGGGGCTAAATCTGGGGGGAGAGATTATGGAGAAATATTAGGGGAACGTTGATATAGCTTTCGATTTTACAAGCTGTAATAACTCTCTTTTTTGTTTTTGGGGAGACGAAGAGAAATAGTTTTCTGTTCCGTTTTGAAACTTAATGGATCCAATGTCACTCGCCATCATCCATCCATCGTGGTGCCATCATCACATCTTCTTCTTTGACCTCGTAGGCTTATACCAGATTAATGGGCTTAAGCCCATTTAAATAATTTTCACAGCCCATTTCTGTAAGTTTTATCCCATTGAGGATTAATGTAACTTGAAGATAAATACCAAGTTAGATTTTATGAAAGAATCACACGAAAACTGTTACATATGATCTATGTACTCAGATTAAAAAAAATAAAGATGATCTATAAATTAATACTCGATAAATTAATAATCTCTCTAAATTAATAAGTTATCCCGGTTCCGAGTTGGGTCGGTGTAATAATTGACACATTTCGATAAGATAATAAGATAATAATTTTTTTTGAAATCTCTATGTAAATATAAGGTCCCATTAATAACATAAATTAATAATCATATAAATTCATTGTATATATATAAGATATTTTATTGAAATATGATTCTAATGTTTTTATTTATTCGTAAATTCATAATTTGTTGGAATTTATCTCTATTTTTTAAAAAATATCAAAAATATATGATATTATCTTCTCAAATTGCATCAAAAATTATATATGCAATGATTATTTTCTGATGTGTAAATGCATTAAACACACATCGAAGTATTGTTTCATTTTTCTACTTTTTATATAACATTTTTTGAAATTCGGAAAAACTCTCTATAAATTAATAATTATTAATTTATCGATAAATTAATAACCTCTATAAATTAATAAAATTCTTCGGTCCCAAAATTATTAATTTATAGAGGCTTTACTGTACTTGAATTTTGCTCGGTTTGACTAGGTCCGGTTTGAATAAGACTACACGTTAATTTGTTCCAGATTTTTGTTCTTATTTTTCTTTAAATAAGTTTTAAAGATTTATTAATCCTTATCTAATCCAAGTGAATTAAACAGCAAGATGTTGCTAAGAAATTCATAAAATAGCGAATTAAATGCGATGGTATAAAGTTATAAAGTTGAAAAAAAAACAAGATTTCATATAACAATACAGATTCATTCTATTAATTATCTGCTAACAATCAAAACATTAGTGTTTTTTTTTTCATTTAGATATCACATGATGAGAGGGACAAAACACGTATAGAAAACAAGACGATGACATTGACTCTTTTCACATAGATCAATCGTTATCGTTATAAAGTAATGTCGAATATTTATGATATAGCTAGGGATGGTCCAAAGATGGATAGAAGACAAGCTTATGCATTAGGCATCATGCATGGGCACTGGAAATTAATGATTTGGAGTTTGGTTTATGACGAATCCAAAGGCAATAGTAATATGTTGATCTTCTCTAGCTACTGTCATTTTCTTTGTCTCCTTTTTAAAACTTTTTGCAGTTGGAAATTGAGAATCGAATATTATCTTGTCTAGTAACAAAACTATATATAACAATCCACACAAAAATATATAATTACTAATGAGAATGAGGACGATAAGCCTCGACAAAGAACAAAAAAAGAACGAAAGAAATGGATATGCCATGGCAGATGGTGAAAGTTAATACGTACGCATAATTTCATTGATGTTCAGACAATAAGATGCAACCACGACCATGATCCTCTTGTAATCAAACAAAAATATTCTTCTTTATAAAATTTGGGGTTTAGCGTCCAACATTCTACATTCTTCTTTTAAAATTTTGGGGTGTAGCTTCCAACATTCTCTTCTTTTGTTTTCCTTATCGTGTCTTGGCTAATGAATAAAATTTCTTCAAAAGAAAAGTAGCCTAAAACACAATAAAATCCAGATATGTTTGAATTGATATACTAGATAGCAATTTCAGTTCACTACCCACTTGAACAAATTATTAGGCGACGCACCAAGTAAAATAAATTTCATTTGTGCATATCAGATTATATAGTTTAATTTCTAGTTTTTTACATGATGTAATTGTGGATAAATAAAGACAAACTATAATTGTTCAATGTAAAAATTTACAAAAGTATATATATATATATATATATACATATATTGGTCTTCAATTGTTATTTATTTTCAACCATACTGTACTTTTTTTTTGGGTTAAAAGATATAGAGCCATCATTAAATCTGGTTAGAATTAAATGAACTAAACTGTATATCCTACAATTTCAATGCTGTGGAATAAAATAAAGATAAAACTACCAAATGTCTCGATACAGATTTAGTTCTTCTAGCAAACTAGAGAAGAAAACTGCTCATTTTAAGTATGATGAAATTAGGAATTATCATGATCAGCTAAGAACAATTCATTTTTCTTATTTCAAAAGACATGGTTTTGTTAGTTTGTTGGCATCGTATCACAGTGTTTTCTACTTTTTTTTCAGTGTGGGGTCTAAAATCTGATGTGGAGTGGTAGATTTTTTTGATAGGGATCAGAAAAAAAAGAGTGTTAACACGTGTGCACGTGGGAGAGTGACGACACATATGTGGCCACCCGTCACGTGCGGGCTAGATTTATATCCACTCGTTTCCGGTCCGACCTATCATTGCCGGTCACGTGTCCCCTTCATTGGTCCATCTCTTCGTCTCTTTCCTTCTCCAAACATTTTTCTAAATTCGTTTTCCCCAAATTAATTGACATTTTCTTTCACCAACGCAATAATTTTCAGCCCTTTTAAGCGTATATAGTCATAGTCATACTTTTATAGTTTCACAATAATACTGAACATTTTTTTTTATTGTTTTGTTTTCAGGAAAATAATTAGTTAACTACTATATAGTATACACTATGATCCAAGTTTTCCAATGGTGTTTGAATAGCAAAACCAAAATTTCAAGTAAAATATCCCAATCTACATAAATATACATTCATAAATATGCAATTGAATGTTGATTTGGACGTTAATTTATTGTTACTAGTAGAGACACATACGCACATAATTAGATCGCTGATAATAGTAGCTAGTGTTCAAGAGTGTCCCACACCATTGCACCATATGTACCGTTTTACGACGACATGTACACGTCCGTGCACACTCACGAATAGAGAGCGAGTACTATCCAATTAAATATTTAATATTCATACGTATAGTGGATTGAGTGTGTGTCTTGGGCCTCTTTGCTTGTGTGATTTGAAATGGTGTAAGCCCTAGCTAGTTATTATATAGAAATAGCTGGTAGTGCATGAGAATGACGAGTTGTGCATGGTTGATATGGGACATTGTATGCCCCTTAATTATTCTTTATCTTTATAACACACATCTAAGTTTATAGTATATAAATATGATATGTAGCTGTCCAAATTTAATACTTTTGTCGATTACGACGATACCTCTTCGTTAACTATACGTGTATACACACACTCGTGTATTCTATATCTATACTCGGTACTCTATTATTGATTATCGGAAGAAATTCATAGTATTAAACAAGACATATACAAAAGTTGTTATGTAAATTTTAAAATTATACAGTACATGAAAGGAAAAACAATAATTTTAACTCCAAATATAAGATAATGCTTTTAAACACATTCGCTGATTTAACAAGTTTTACTGCAGCGTGATTACGTAGTCCTTTTTAGATATTTTAAAAATAAATAAGATAGTCAAAATCGTCTACCAGCATTTCATTTGGGTTAATATAGAAAGTAATTACTTGTTTAATTGATTGTTGGAGACAAACTTTGGAAATTAATTGGCTAAATGAGCACGTTACTCTCATGATTAAATTTCACTTTCACAACTCCCCCACTTCACCCACCACGAATATGGACAAAATCCACAGATATTATACGTACTTACCGACGTAAGTATCAGTTTATACACTAACTCACTAATTAACATTTCTTTTATTAAAGTGTTCCATCAATTCAGAATCGGTTATCCTTGATTCCTTATTACTTGGTAGAATATAATATATATGAGTAGATTTTCCTTTTGTTGCTGACAGCATTGATATCTATTTTTTATTCTTTTTGTGATTTATATTTTTACTTTTTTCTTATTGAAGCTATTAACGGATTGATTCTCGATTATGCGGGAATCGCAATCTACAAATAACTAAACAACCGTTTTATTAAAGGGATTTAAAACAAACGAAAAAGAAAATTAAAGTGGGAGATTGGGTCTACTAGTGTATGTGATCTTTCCTTTGTATCGGATATTTTTTCATGGCTATGAAACTTTTTTGACCAAATAGCCATATTAGCCCTTTCTTTAGGTTTAGGCAATAATTTATTTGTTTTATACTTTACTAATTCTATAAAAATACATAGATTTCAAGCTAATTAGCATGTTTGTGTTAGCTTTAATAGCTTATCATAATGCTATGATTTTGTGGTCCAATTTTGTTACTTTGAACCAAATTTCATTTTTTGTCATGCTTTTTTGTTGCCAAAATAATTTATGCCAATAAATTTCAGAAATATGAATATATTAACATGATTTTTTTTTGTTAAAAAGCTTATATATTAACATGATTTACAACGTTAGATGTGTGGATTCTTTAACGTTCTATCAACGCAATCAAATCGAAGGTTGACATGACAAGTTGACACATGTACGTAAAACATTAATAATACATGATTCAATACAGTGTTTTCAACCAAAACTTTTACTATTCTAGAATCCCTTTGCTTGTCGATTTAGCGTTACAGTGCTAATAAGGAGTTATTCACAGACCAACCACGTCCCAACAACATATCAAATTTTATTTTCCATCAATATAACAAAATCGTGACACTTGATATATGTAAGACTACTAACGTAACGTTCATCATCTTGTGGTTTAATCATCAGTGACAGGAATGCGTGTAGCTAGAACTAACAGACGAGGCTAATTATAATGCATAATCCAATATTATAATTTTATACGATGCTTAGAACAAGACAAGCCAATCCAATCAAATTCAGGCGAAAAAAAGAGAAGAAGTACTCGAAAAGAATCAAATATTGGATACTACTGTCCATGACATTTGAGACCATTGTCTCTTTCACTTTTTCCCCATCTTATTGATCATTATTATTAGCATAAAATCAAATCTTTTACTTTTTTTTTTTTTATCTACTTGAAATTAAGGCAACGACTCTTTGCTGTTCTAATTGACGACAGAGAATAGAAAATAAAATCTTCCTCTTTTCTGTTTTGTCACATCATCTTCAGCGATATATGATTTTAAAATTCTCGCAATAAATATTTAGTTAAACTTACAGTAATTCGAAGATAATTACTAATTAGTTATGAACTTATGAGCAAAATATACCAAGTTTAGGATGATTAATTCAGATAGATAACTTTTAAACACAAGTTACTTAAGAAATGAAAAAACAAAAACCCCATTTATATAAAAAAAAAAAATTAAATATTTTTATTTTTTTATTTTTTTTTTTTTTTTTTTTTTTTTTTTTTTTTTTTTTTTATTTATTTAATTTATGATTTTTTTTTTTATTTTTTTTTTTTTATTTTTTTTTTTTTTTTTTTTTTTTTTTATAATAATTATTTTTTTTTTAATTTTAATAATAAATTTTTTTTTTTTTCTAAATATTTTTTTTTATTTTATTTTAAAACTTTATTACATATATATATATATATATATTATTTTGTATATTATATAATTAATAGAATAATTTATCAAAATATCAACAAAAATAAGTTTCAATAAAAAATTTGTGTATTATTTTAGAAATCATACAATAAATATGTTCTAAAATTGAACTCATTAACAAAAAATATGCTCTAAATCTTTATAAAAATCAACTTGAAATGTTTTATATTAACATTTTTAATATTTTTAAAATAAATATATATTAATATTTTAATTTGTATATACTGTAGGAGAGGACACTGATTTCATATTTTAAAATTTTAGAATACAAAATTTTGTCCGTTAGATCCAAGAAAGTTACTCGAATATATCTAAATTATATAAAAATTAGAATAGTTACTATTGATGTTCCGCCTTATAAGCGTCCATCAGAGAGACCTAGGACAAAAAATATGCTCTAAAATATGTCAAAATATGTCAAAATTAAATAGTGATATGAATTTTTTTTATAAAAAAATTCATATCACTATTTAATTTTGACATATTTTGGACATATCCGAGTAACTTTTCTTAAAAATATAAAAAATGTTAATATAAAACATTTCAAATTGATTTTTATAAAGATTTAGAACATATTTTTTTGTTAATGAGTTCAATTTTTAGAACATATTTATTATATGATTTCTAAAATAATACACAGTTTTTTGTTGATAGTTCGATCAATTATTCTATTAATTATATAATATACAAAATTATATATATATATATATATATGTAAAAGCTATTTTAAATTAAAATCGTAAAAATGATTATGGCGTTGCGCATACAATTTTTGATACTTGCGTGTATGTCACAATATTGGTAGGTGTGGTATGCTCAATAATTCATATAGTTATAAGAATATTAAATTAGTTAGTATGTGTAGATATGCCGTGGCCTATAGTTCGTATAGTTTGAGAATCATTTTTCCTTTATATAAAATGGTAAAAACATGAAAACCCCTAAGGGGGAAAAAAAGGTAATCACCCCTAACCATTTAAACTAAATAGTAATTATACAATTAAACCAGTAGTAGCGATGGCTCGATTCGTATTATCCAGACGAGTGGTTTCATAAACTGGAAGCTCTTCTCTATACCTCTCGATCCCAATCGCCGACAGATTCTCCAACTCGAATAGATCAGAGCTGGCGTAACTCGCCGCATCATCATCGTCTTCTTCTTCTTCTTCTTCAACGTCGTCGCACGTCGTCGTGGTCATGGTCTTGTTCTTGTGGTAAGTTCTGAGAAGATCCTTGGCTGCTTCAATAACACGGCGATTCTCTTCCTCCATGACGTAGCGGTCACGTTTGGCGTCGTTGTTACCGTACAGTCTAGGGTAAGGCATGTGAATGGAGGAATCTTCGTCGAGGATCACATTCACTGGACAGAACCGTACTGACCTTTTATATTTCCCGCTAGACGATGGAGTTTTGCTCAAGCAAGATCTTGAGAAGGACGACGCGGAGGAGCAAGTGGAGTGTGGCTCTGCGACGGCGGAGACGGTGTTGACGGCGGTGTTTATTTTCTTGTGTTTCTTAGAGTTAGTGGCGGCGTTGGTGAAAAGTGAGTTGAGGAAAGTAGCGAGTCTTCCGCCGGGAGAGATTGGTTGTTTGACTTTTTTCAAATCGGTGTAAATCTTTAACGCTTTTGATTTGGTTCTGAGGAAGCCACCGAGCTCTTTAGGTTTCTGAACGTTGCCGGAGTAGTCGAGAGATGTTCGAATCGGCTTCGGTTGACGAGTGATCGGAGGAGGAGAGGCTGAGGATTTGGAGCGTCCGTAGAAAGAATCAGACTCGGAAGAGGAGAGTCCACTTGAATCAGAGGAGCTGGAGTTGGAATATCCGAGAAAAACTGAGTCGGCGATGGCGGCGGTGGTGGTGGTTCTCCTGGATCTCTCGAAATCAACGGCGATTGAGCGGCGGTGATAGACTGAAGAAATTTCAAGATCCTCGGTGTTACGATGGTGCTTCTTTTTTCTTGTGAATTCAAGAGTGGGGGAATCGTCGATGGAGCGGTAGATTTGGTCGAGGAGAGTGGAGGAGAAGGAAGGGTGACGGTGGTGAGAAGAAGAAATAGGCTTCTCCCAAGTCTCCATGAGAGAAGTAACAACAGGTTTTGGAAATGGAGGAAGGTGAGAAGAAGAAGAAGGAGAAGAGAGTGTTGTTTAAAAGAGGGGAGGGAGACAACTGGTAATCATTGCCACGTGTCTTTCTCGACAGCTTATGGACTCTGCCTCTGCCCACAAACACCCAATCATCTTTTTTTTTTTTCTAATCATTTTTTCTTACTAAACATATGGGGAAAAATACGTATTTAAAATAACAGAGCTGAGATTTCTTAGTGAATCTTGAAAGTTCATGTTTTATTTGAAGGAAAAGTTATTTTATAGGTTAAGCAATTAGTCACTACGCAAGACAAATATGGGAAACATGGAACAGTAAAATGATGTCGACTAATAGTAATAGGAGAAATTAGCTAAAATAGAGTTTTTATAAAATAGTTATAGAACTTAGAACGTCAAAAATAATTTTAAATAAAGTAATAACGTTTTAAACTTTAATAGTTATTTTTTTAACAAGTACATAGTATATATTGATATATCATTTTCACTTAAAAAAAAAAAAGACTGTGATTTGCCACCTTAAACTAACATCAATATCTAAAGTGACAAATCGTTTTTTTTTTTTGGGTGCCGAAAAAGACTACATATCTCGATTGGTATCTTTTGCTATTTCTTCTTTGCCAGGTGACGAGTAATATCGATCTTCTAAAATCTAAATTATGTATGTTATTTTGTCATGAATTCAAATGGTTAGGTTTAAGAATTTGTCTTGAACCAAAAGGATGATGGGATATCACTGCTGGGTTACAGAGCAACTTAGCCTTTATTCACATACCCAAAGATTCACTTATGTGTTCCCTACTTATAAAGTAAAAGATTAAAGTTGTTCCTTCCTCATCATAAGTCTTATTTGTTTTTCATTTTATATATTTTCTTTCTATTTTTCAGATACTAGAAAAAGAAATCGGTGATTTATAACAGCAAACCCAATATTGATACTTGGGTCCATTACAACTTTTTTTTATTTATGCTATGAATGTTTGTAAGTTTTTAAGTGGTTTTTAGAATATGATTTTTTACTTTTAGATTTTTAGATTTTGATTTTTAGATTTTATCAAAAAAAATAAAATAAATAAATTTGTAAAATAAAATAAAAAAGAAGTCACATTTAAAAAGTGAGAAACAAAAAAAAAGTTGTTTTTAGATTTTCAGTAAAAATTGCTGAAATGATCCAAACACTAATTTTCCTATTTTTTTAGAGAATCTGCTTTTAACAAAATCTTAAATGGATAAAATATTAGTTTTTAAAAAACAACAAAAACAACTATTATAAAATCTACTTGCCATTCAAAACCTTATTTATTTTCTAAACTTAGGAGGACTAAGTGAAAAACTACACCGTTCCAAATATTCAAACATATTTGGTATTTTCTTATGTACGAATTTCACAACATTATATAGAATTGATAAATACTTGCAGATACTTTTAGACACAAACTATTATAGAAACATATTGTGGTATACTAAGAAAAAAATAAAACCATTGTGGCTCGAGTTTGAATTTTTTTAACGAAGAAGGTTTGACAGAGCACTTATCAGGGAAGAGCTATTAAAAGACATTGTCTCACATAGATGATCTCAAGTTCTTATTGACTTTGGAATGATTTTCGAGGAGATATAGGGTTGGACGAACTCATCAAAATATTGTGTCTTTTTTTTTTTAATTAAAATTTCTTTCCCAATTTCTCTTATTTCTTTTGCATCTGTGAACACAAAGTTTTTTAAAAAAGCTTTCAAACAAATCCAGAAACAAACTTTGAACTCATTCCCAAAATTCAAATATAAACATGCACACATTTGGATAAAAAGAATTTTATTAGATGTTCACTGAAGTAGTCAGTCGACATCGAAAGAGAAATTAGTCAAATATTGACGAAAGAAAGGAGGAGATAAGAAAATAAAGCGATGGAGATATTGGAAATCCCTATGAAACTATAGGCTTAATTAATTAGCTTAGAAATCAGAACCAGAAAAATAAGAAGCAATGTCGTGTTTGTGAATCGTAAAGAATGTTATAAGAAAGGACTTTTGGAGGATGAAGCAAACAGTCAAGTAATGCGGCTAAAGAGACTCTCTATCACTACTTATTAATCTCACACCCAACCAGCACTTCTCATTAACAACCATAATGTTGCGACCCACTTTATTTCGTAATTGAGCTTCTAGCTCATATTTATTTATCTTCAATCTGGATAAGAAATTCGAAATAATGAGATTGGTTATTGGATACACCCCTATAGCTAGAGCTAGTTTACATCTTAGCTATGTGACCGAACCATTTCAATCACCCAGACTTAAATATGTAAAGCTCACTTTTTATTTAGTCCAACGTATAATCTAACAATATATACTCGAAAATGCTCTAATAAATAATGTGGAAGACTTTTGGGACAATGGTTATAGGGGGTATATTCAGGTGAGTATTTGAAGAGATCTTAGCTAAAATGACAATAGATTTGAATATAATAACAAAATTTCCAATTCATCAAAATCTAACTAAATCATCTCAACTCTTATTAAAACTCAAATCTCTCCAAATTATTTATCCATAATGTTTTGACATTATGAAAGATTCAAACTCAATATTCTCTTATAAAATAGTCAAAATTGCGTTAAAATTTCTCTGTTTAAAAAATGTTATAAAAATAACAAACTTTCATGTGATAGTAATTTGCATTAGTTTGCGATATTTAGGGTCCTTAATTAAATTCACTTTATATCTGAATATAAAATAAAAACACGTTTCTTGTCGACAAAATAAAATAAAACAGAGAAAAAATGTTATTTTTAATTTTATTATAATTTCTACAAAAGATGTTAAATTCTTATGAAACAATTGCTAAGGAGGGCAACACAGCAGGGAGCCAAAAATATAATGGAAATGATTATAGACAGCGGGACTAAGACAAGATCATCTATCTGATTAACCAAATCAGGCTTTATTAGCAAGTAGAGAGGATTTTTAATTGTCAAAAATTACTGTAAACGTCGCTTTCCTTTACCATGTAAAAGTGACCGGACACTGTTATCATACCGATTATTATATTTATTCTACAAGAGTTTTTTTTTTTAACAACCTATTATTATTTTAACTTCAACCAAATATTATTATTGAAATGAAATATTATCTATAAAAAAAATTTGAATTCAAAAGATTTATCTTAGTTATGATGATTACATTATGGTAAAATCTATACCTTGTCTTTTTTCCGGTTTCCCCCCATAAGGGTCCTTTATTCTTACAGCTTGGTTTTAATTTTGGATCATTGATTGTAATCAAATAGTCTCTCATACATTAAAATTCTAACTATATGGGGATCTTGATTAAAGAATCTTTAACTGCGATAAAAAAATTGTAACACAAAATGTTTCAACATGCGATAGTAAACATGTATGTAGAGAATTTTTTTTTTTTGAAATGTCAAAATAATAAGACATTCCAGTATCTAAAACGCAATTTATAAAGTTTTTGCTTTGATATTTTTATTAGTATGCTTGCTTACAACACGGGTGACGGGACAAACCTAAACTAATGACATGTAATGATATATATGTAAAGCTAATTACTTATACGGTTAGCTAACGGAAAGCACTTTCAAAAGTAAGGAATATAAATACTAATGACTTTTTAGCTCGCAAAATCTTTTTAAGTTATCTCATATGTGTTTTAAGAGAAAATGCAAATATATATTATAATGATGCCAATAATACATAAGCATGCGGTACGTATAGATTGGTGGTGTTTTGGGGAATCTATACATTTTATTAACTTAAATTGTAAATCTCCGTAGCCGTAACCTTAGCTAATTGGATGTATTTTTCTGAATAATCGAATTGGATCATTATAAATAATTCAAGGGGTAATTAGACTATGTTTGTGACAGATAAGAGGGCATGTTCAAAAAGTTAATGGTGCTCATTTGCAAAATGATTGCTCCCGTGGGCTAAGGGAAACTCCATTTCTTTTTATTATAAATTCATCAATGAAAAAACAAATGAAGGGAAGGATTATATAAACATATACATACAATCTTAAAATTTATATTCTAAGTTATATTAAAAACTATGGGAAATTCAACTATTGAATGCACACACACAGCACATTTGCATGTTATTTTTGATGATCGCCCCTTCGAATTCACGAAACTTCACACTCATGGAGCTCTTCTTTAACCGGACCCATCCCGCATACTTTTTTTCTTTGATAAACCCCTCATACATTTTTTCCCCAAAATTCCTTTATACATATATTAAAAACCTTACGAAAATTACTTATTTAAATGAAAAAGTATGACCGTTAAAAAAAGAAAAGAAAAGAAAGTATGTTATAGTCCGTCCAAGTGACGTTAACTCCTGATAACTACTATTATTTTCATTGGATCAATTCTAACATGTGGTGATTAAAGAATCCTTTATTTTTTTCATATTTAGTTATTTACGATCAATTCAAAATTAAAAGAAAACTAAAAGAAAATGATTTGAAAATATAAATAAAATATTGTAGAGTCTTGATTTTTCAAAATTTTTTATCCCCACAACATCTTCTTTGGTGTATGTGAAGATTTATTTAGAAGAAAAATTTGTGCGATAAATAGAAGTTGCAGGGATTCCACGCATGTGTGGATATGACAGACAAAAGATTCCGATCACATCATAATTGAGTTGGTGCATGCAAATAGCAAAAGCAGATTCCATTTAAATCAAATAGCTAGAGAGCACGTCCAACTTCTTTAAGAGAAACGTTTGATATTAATATTTCCTCTAACAACCCAACCAAAGCAAAAATTATACTTACCATTATACCATCACATTTTGGTGTATGGATGTCTATCAATCACTCCACTATCTATGATTTGACGTGTCATGTTCACGATCACAAACGACGTTTCCAACTTTTTATTGTAGATAAGAAAAACATTTTCCAACCTCGCAATTACGTCTCAAATTTGAACAAAACTTAGGTAACTTGTTAGAAGAAATTAATCTTTTTGATTCAACAAACAAGCCTTTATTCAAAAAAAGTGGTAAGGAGCTAGTTAGGGGTCATGCTTATGAATCTCTAAAACTGATCATGGGACCTTTTGACTTATCAGAAAAAATAAGATTAAATTGCCAATTCTTCATAATTGCTTATATCTTCTATGAGATTATAGAATAGGGTCAAAAAGGGCCAAATTTGCCCATCATTCTCCCTCTTACATGCGGGTTATCTGACTAATGTACCCTAGCCTCTACTCTACTCTAAGCCAGTCTTGATCAAACTTAGTTGTATTGCAAATTCGCCTCAATCATTTTCATTACAATTTCATTTCATGAACTTAATACATTACACATTTTCCCGGAGAATCTCAAGCCAATCCTTGCTTGTGTGGTAAGTATATTAACATCGAGTGAACTGAATAGTGAAAACCACGTTTACTTAAAACATATAGAGTATTACTGACTCCAAATCATGGAGTTTAAGAAATTGATAGAGTATAATCATTTTTCAACAAGGTAGAACTTGGGAGATAAAAAAAGCTTCGGCCTATTAAATCAGAGGAGCAAGCAAAGTCCGTACAAATTAGGCTCTAAGCAAACAAACTGCCCCCTTGATTTAGACCCACCTCCCCAAACTAAATATTTAGTTCTCTAAATATGTCAACAAAACCATCAATTAGATTTTGTTGTTATGATGGCATAGTGTGCCATGCCACCTAAAAAACAAAAGTAATCAAGGAGATACTCACAACCTATATAGGCTTAGCTTCAACAAGTTCTCTGATTAAGAATATTTGTTTTATATTCTAAAGGCTAGGTGAAAGTTAGGTCAAGCTCAACAACTAATGATTCCCTAACAAGAATTTAATAAGGTCTATGAAGAGATATGGAGAGAGAAGACACATCACTCAAAGCAGAACTAAAATTCTCAATTCTCTTTAATACTCATAGACCATTGTTTTACCCAAAAAAAAACTTATAGACCATTGACAATTGGAAACACTTAGCAGCAAGCAACAATGTTTAAGTGACAGGGTTCCACACATAAAACACTATCACATACATTGTAGGGTTCTTTAACTATAGCAACAGTAAAAGTTTAAGAAGCAGGGCTGGCACAGCGATCCAGGAAGATTTTCAGTATGGATTTACGATATAAATTTGAAGAATCAAATAGTTATAAAAGTGAAAGTTATCAAAACAAATGTTAAATATTATGAGATGCATGTTTGACAAAATAAATATCATGAGGTATTGGTGATTAGTTGATCTGGTCGAAGACCTCTCTGATTTGATGTCTGGATCAGATTTAAAAACATTGATGTTGAGAGCTGAACATTTTATGCATTGAATAAATAAGATAAATAATATTAAAACAGAGTTTAGCTTTTGGCTATTATGATCCATTAGACAAAGGTTAGATTTTGTTCAGAAGTTTGCTGGCCAATTCGGATGACCAAGTTGTGATTGCTGATAGGTACCAACTTGAGACGGAGGAGAGGAGAAAGACGACGAGAAAGATCTAAGGAGATGCGATGATCAAATCAAACAATAATTAATATATATATACACAGCAATACCCTTAGAATAACACCAAGAAAATCCTTTGAAGAGTAAAATTAATTGATACCTCTTTGTATATGTAAATGAAAAAAGAAGAGGTGAGATCTACTAACCAACTACCAACTAAAAGCATATGCATTATCTGAAACCAAAGTTATTTCCATCAATCTGTAGCTTTTCTCCAAGCAAAACATAGTATAAGAAAAAAGAGTTTTGGTTTGCTGTGTCAGATTCCTCTAGAGAACATACCATCATCATCACAAGTATTGTTGTTGTATCCGAGCTCTGTTCTGTTCCCACCACAATCTTGCATTCGTTTCCCCAAACCTCTCTCGGCTACAACCCACAAATATATGTTGTCAAGTGCTTGCTTTTACAAGGGTACAAGGGCCTTTTAAAGGAACAGATAAAGTAATGTTTTTTTTACCTGAAGCGAACGCGTCTAAGCTCGCGAGTTCCATTTGGTAAAGCTCTGATTGTGATGTAAACACCCTCTTCGTCCTGTTCCACCCATTCTGTTTCAATGTCACTTGCATTACTTACAGAGAGCTCCCCTGAATGATTTGCTTCTTCTTCTTCTTCTTCTTCTTCTTCTTCCCTTGATGAGCTACTTCTTGCAGACCTATCAACAGATGATGTCTCCGTTTTGGTCCCACTTATGCTAGCAACACCAGCTGAATCATGGTATCGACTTTGTGTTCGGGTTGTTGGTTGGTGAGTGTGTGAGCCAGAAGAAGTGTAGTCTTTTCCTCGAGGGCATTCTTTGTTCAGAGGTGGAGTTGCAGGACCGTTCTTGGTAGACTGAATTCGCGAGGTCTAGTATATCAAATTAAAACTAGTTAGACCTCAAAGAATCAAAGACAGGTATTGATGAAATGGATTCATGTGTTCAGAAGTGAAGTGAGAGCATATACCCCATCTTCGGATCTAGGATGAGTTGGAAACGGAACACTCTGCTGATTGAACTGCTGCACATTGTATAATTCCATGACCTTGTCAAAATTCTCTGCCCACCACTTTTGAGCTTGCCATTTATCGAACATTTCACGGCTACAAGCAATGGAAATTTGAAGAAATCAACTAATCAGGTGCGGACTTAAGCATATACAATACAGAACACCATGACTACAGCCACCAAGTGAAGAGTGTTAGGTTCAACACAAAGCTCAGAATCTGCAGTAATTGTAAATAAATAAAATCTACAAATATCAATCCTTGAGAGCCAAAGTGTTCCTCTTTAATGAGGCCATGAAAAAAGTAAGTTAGAACATCCTGCTTTCATTAGATGTCCCATATACAAAAAGAATTTACTAAATCCACCAAACTCTTCCCCACATGATTAGTCTTGGGGAATCCATTCAAGTGCTGAATCGGATTCAACTACCGAAATATGTAACCCACATCTCAAAAACCTTTCTTGGCCAAAGGATGTACAAGTTCTCATAATCACGACTAATGTTTGGGGACCACCTCAATTGATTCAAGAAATATGTAAGCAGCAACACTTTCCAACACATAAATCTCACAAAATAATATCCTAAATATCAACAGTACTTCTTATAGCTTGTTGCCAAGAAACACACATCTCTATTTCCAATATCAAATCAAAGGATTTCAAAACATTGTGCATTACTTCATTTCAGTTGAGTATCATCTTCAATGTCTCTGATTGGAAACAAAATGAACCATCTTGATTCAATTCAAGATCCCACTTTCGTTGTGTGTAAATGCAATAATACAGTTAAATTACCTGAACCGAATCCGCTTTAGATCATTCCCTCCCTCAGGCAATGATACAAATGTGATAAGGACACCAGGCTCCACTTGAGCAACCCACTCTTTAGGCTCATCTTCTTCCTCCAAGAACACTGTGGACTCTGTCCTACCACTCATGGATTCAGGTGTTCCTTCTCCACTTAAAAACCCTTTCAACCTTGACTCCATTTCCTTCCCAAGAATCTTTGGTGTTGAGCTTCCACTCCCTGCTCTCTTGTACGCATAACGAAACCTCCCAGAATTTGAAGCAGCATCCGAATCAGCGTAGCTTCGGTTCTGATTCCGGTTTGACGACCCTGAACACGGTTTGCAGCTTTTGTAAGCACCTGATGCTTTTACTGCCATGTCTTTAATCTGAATAATCACATACAAGAATCACATGGTTTTCACAAAATTAAGTATACAGTGAAAATAAAAATCAGAAAGTCACGGACTAAAATTTGGCTTCTAGAGGTAAGAAAACTATTCCCAATTTCGTTGAAAGATCAGAAACCAAACAGTTCACTATAGAAATTGACTAGTTAATTTGTTCATAGCTTCCAAACAGAAACCAACAAGAACCAAAAATGGTCCCGTCTCGAAGTTTCTTTCCCTTTTCTCCTTTGTGGTTTTTCTCATGAAAGTGACACAGATGAAGAATGTTTATCTACCTGTGACGTCAGAGATTTAATCGCTTGCTTAGACCTTGGCGTTCCAACAACTCTGTCTTCTTCTTCTTCCTCTAGTTCTTGTTTCTTAGATCCGCCATTGTTGGTATTCAGTTGCTTCGAACAAGCTATGCATGTCAGCATCTCTCTCACCCACCACAAAGTTTCAATTCGACCTAAGAATCAAGGAGAAAGGAAACAGAATCAAATCTAAGATATAAGAAAACATTTTTAAGATAAAAAGATGGCAAAAATTTGTAATTTTGAGAGAGTAGTTGCAACACTTGACTTCTACCTACAATATATACACCCAGAGCTTGCTAAAGTCGATTGCTTTTTGTCTTTGCGACAGAGATTCAGATATAAAACTCCACCACTGAAAATGGTCAAAATGACGGCAAGGCGAAGGAGGAGACAGTTACGCCAGCGGGAAATTAGGGCACAGAATCTGCAGATCAGACCTAGAAACGATTTCGCATTTAAAACTCTCTCAGGGTCCGTTCCTTGCGGCTTCGAACTCTTGACAGAGAGATTGAGTGAGAGACACTCTTAGCACTCTATGAAATTCCAAAGCTGAATGCAGAAGCAAAATGCTAAAGCTGAGATTTTTTTGGGAGAGAGAGAAGGAAAGAGAAGAACTTTGATATTTGGGCAATGGCCTCAGAGATCGTCGGACACTGCGAAAGTTTGCACACAAGTGTTGTATTGTGTTCCTACTTCCTATATAAAAGCTCTACTCTTTTTCTTCTTCTTCTTCTTTTTTTTTTTCTTTGAAAACAAAAATCGCTATTGGCCATTTTCAGATTTGTCTTTTAACTTTGGTATTTATGGATTATTAATGCACAAAAAAAAAACGTAACACACAGTTTTTAGTTTTTACTAACACAGATTTCGATTGGAAACCAGCAGAATAGTTCTACAGCTTTATTGCAACTTTATATCCGAATTTTGTCAAGTTTTGATTTATATTTAGTTTAACGTCTAGTTATGTTTAGTTAGTGGTAAGTAAATTTATTCTACATTTATCTATATATGTATATATATTATAATGATACCACATTTTATTTGTTCTTCTATATATACCCGCATTACGCATATATCTTACTATTAGAAGAAAGATGGCTCAACTAACAAAGATATTAAGTAAGCAAACCTAACTAAAAACTAGCATAGTTACTCTTTGAGAGTGTAGAAAAAATCGGACCAAGAAATTTTCAAATGTTATTCACTTATTCTCTTCTTTAGTGTTTCCTTTAGAAAAAGGAAGAAAAGGAAGAAAATAAAAAAGTAAAGAAAAAAAAATGCGACAGATAAAACTACTGGGTTTTAGGTATATGAATCTAGAATTATGAAGCCGTGCAAATGCAAAATATCCATGGTGTGACCACAGATTGACACGTGCAATGTTAAATGATTTTGGCTGTCTAATTTTGCACCCAATTTAAGAAAAAGAAAAAGGAATCCATTAACTAATCCAATTTTGTTATCTGTCAATTTTCTCAACTACGAGTATTTCATAATTTAAGACACTGACTTTGGAAAGTGTGACATAATAGCCATTAGCGAATGATACTCTTAGTTATTCAAATTCATTCAACATTTAGAGGCAACTAGTCGTTTAAATTATTTAAACTAACTGCATTCAAATATGATGCAAAAACCAAAAAGGAATATATTTACGAGTGTGTGTATGTATGAATATATGTCAGATGGTCACAGGAGCGCCGTGAAGCAACGGGCGTGAATTAACTACACTGTTGGAATTTGTTACCATTCACCATTTAAATTTTTGAAATTGATATTTACAGTTTTCTTTTTATTTGCTTACTTGTTTTTCTTTTCTTTTTCTTTAACTAAGACCGCTGAAAACAATACTAAATTAGAACCCCCCAAAAAAAACAGATTTTACAGCAATGAATGATCAGATCGGATACTGCAAATATAATTATTAATTTTTTACCTTCCCACGTGAATGATCACTGTGTTTTCTTGGTTTTTTTTTGGTTTGATACTATTCCCTCGAATACATTATGTTAAAGATATTTTACATAAATTAAAAAAATAATCATTACTTTTTTAATATATATTATTTTCTCTTACCAAAAATTATTGTAATAATTATAAACCAATAGTAACATAATTTTTTTCAATCATTATATCTTGATATTTACAATTTATCAATAAAAATAAAGTAAAAAAATTAAAACATCAAACTTTCTGAAACAAGATAAAATAGATAAAACATCATCTATTATGAAACGGAGGAAGTATTATATAGTTTGATTTTGTTGTTTCTCTTTCCTTTTTAATGTTGTTGGCTATAATAATTGTGTCATATCCGTTACATGTAATACCTTATACAGTGATCTCTCTTTCTCCCCACGTTAAGTTGGTCAAATACTAGTATTCAATCTTTTTTTTCCAAATCTATGTTGCATTTGCAATTTTAAATTCAGGTTTTTTAAAGTTTAAATTTTGATACATGTAATTCTAATACTTTTATGGGCCACACCAGTTTTTTTGTAGTGCGTCATTTTAAACATATTGTATTCAAATTCCTCCAACTAATCCATGTTTAAGTAATTTGATTATAATTCACGCCAATCTCATCCGTTAATTAGTTTATAAGAGATGATTTTGATTATTTAACTTTATCAATTATGATCACTAGTATTTATGACTAGCTTTATGGTGACAAACAGTATATTGCACCTTCGAAACTGAAAAAGGCCATAAAGTGATTAATCTAAAAAACAAGTGATGATGAGACATGCAATGAAGCATGCAATATTTAGATTCAAGCTTATTATTAAACAATAATTTAAACTTTATAGAGTTGTTTTCCAACTAAGCCTATTAATACTTTTTTCCCAACCTTTCTGTCTCCTTCAAGGCTTAGGCACTTTGATTTAAAACCATTTTGAAGCCAAGTTAGCATTATACCCATCATTAAGCAAACCATTTGCTTTTAAAAGTTCATTTCGAATTCGAAGTTTGCTTTTGCTTCAGGTTATGCTTTGATAATTCTCTTTATTCATGCTGATTTCTTTCACAAATGTCATAAAAGGTAAATTATAAAGGGAAACGAAGGCTTTATCCTTTCTGTCTTATGTGCGTTAAAAGACCTAGAAATATGGTTCTTTTTTTTATAAACTAAAGTCTAAAGCATCGTATATACATAATATAAACATTTAATCACGAAGTTAGAAAGTTAGACGTTCTTAATGGCTAAGGTAAGTGATCGATCAAAGGGAATACAGAAAAAAAAAAAAAAGGACAGATGGATATTCAGATGTTGAACCCATAAAGTTTCCCAAACTCAGTGTTAATAGCCCAAGTTAAGCCCATAAAGGCCCAAACAGCCCTCTCATGAACCATCGCAGGAAGATAGTTTACAATGCACTTCACCGTATGTGATCATACCCTATATTCTTTGGGATTAATGGCTCATATGCCCCTGAAGTCAAATAATTTTTTTTTATGTCCTTCTTCAATCTTTATATCACCTCTTCTTTATAATATTTGTTAAAATTCAAAAATACCATTCACTCAATTTGAGAATTAAAATTTGAATATAGTTCTACCAATGCAAAGATAAAACTGTACTTAGATTTTTCAAATAATTGTTTAAAGTTGTACATAATTGTAAATAGCAGATTCTGGAGGTTTGGACGGGCGCCGTAAGTTAAAACTATCTGAGCTACTGAGTTTTTCTTAGCATTTTTTATAATTACAACTATTTAAGCTGATTTTATTAAAGATAAAAAAGGGTAATTTTATTTTTTTTTATAAAAAAAAGGGACATACCAGAAAAATTGTTTGACTTCAGGGACATATGAGCTATTGTTCGTGTTTTTTTCTTTTCATCATTTTGCTTCTTGCTCAGCTCCGATCATTCTCGCCGATTATCTTTGGGTTTGAGATTCATGGTGAATCGATTATCGTCACTCTTTCCGCGTAAACTCTAGCTCAATCCGAAACCCTAACTCTCTCCGTTGGAAACTATCGAGATCGTCCGTTCCTTTTCGGAGCATTCTTTAATAGGTGTGCAGAGGCGGGTTTGTTTCTGATCGATTTAGCTTTTTGAGGTAAGGATCATCTTCTTCGGTTTCTATATCTGACACTTTAATTTGTTTTTCATTGCTTCTTTATCCTTTCGCGTTATCGAGGTAGATTTTGGGAATTTGGTGATTCAGGTAGCCGATTTAGGGTTTGTTTTACTGGAATACGTAGTTTAAGTGTGAATACGTTTGAGATCCCACTTCTTGATTGCAGATGATTATATCTTTGTTTTTTATTTGTTTTATCATCCACAATCAATTCGCTGTTCTTTAGACTAATCGGTATGTTTGATCTTTGATGCATTAAGCCAGCTCTTCCTTGTGTTTATCTTTGATGCAATGGCGAGGCTATTCACTGATTGTATTTTTTTGTTAGATTGTAATCATGGTTTTCAATGGTCTGGACGGAAGAGTAGCATACTGCTAAATGAGATTATATATGTTCGTTGCCTATGGCTAGGAATATGTTTGCAGCAGAGACTTGGCTGTCAAATCATCATTTTTTGGTTCTATCATATTCATACTTCTTGTTGTTTGTTTCCATGGTTCAAGATCTCTGACTTTCTTCACGATTTTAGCTCTCTTGTCTCAGTTATATTTGTGGCTTACCTTGTTACTGAGGAAGCTGCAGAACAGCAGACCACTACTTCTTTATGTACATATGTGCTTTTGTCTGACTAGATTGATTAATGGATTTAGACGTAACCTTCTATTTGTAGTTTCCGCTTCAGTTGGACAGTTACGTCTGTGATATTTAACAATGGCTAGTTGATGCCACCAAGAGTTCACATTGGAACTTAATTCTTCACGCATTTCCCTTTGAGACCTTACTATCAACACTTAGGATTTTTTTCTTTTTTTTTTTGTAAATTACCTTTATCATACTATCTAATTTTTCCTTAATCTCCCTTTCCTTGTTAGTTTGAACATTTTGAGGCTGCAATGAATATGCAACCTGTTCTTCAGTCAAAATCTTCATCTAATGGATTTCCACTTAGAAGAGGTGAAAGAGAGGGAGTTTCGAATAAGCCACAGTCTATAAAGTCACATTCCGCAAATACAGGTTATAGTTGTTGCCTGTTGATAATTTGTGATTTATCTGCAAGGTCATGTTCTGAGTTCTCATGCTTGTTGATATATATTCAGCATTCAATGGGGAAGCTGGAAGCTTGGAGAGGCTTTCACGCGATCGGTTAGTGTACCTCACAACATGTAAGATCGGGCATATGGTGGAAGTGCATCTTAAAAATGGATCGGTGTATAGTGGTATATTTCATGCTGCTGATGTAGAGAAGGATTTTGGTGAGGCTCTGAATCAGAAATTTTGTTCCTTAATAGATGTAAAGCATAGAAAGACGCTACTTTTTCTTGCCATTTATAAACTGCTTGAAACTTCCAGGAATCATTCTAAAGATGGCATGCTTGATTAAAGATGGTGCTTTACGAGGGCATAAATCCCGTTCGGAGTTTTTCAGAAAGCCGCCTTCCAAGACATTCATTATTCCTGCAGATGAACTTGTGCAAGTTGTAGCTAAGGTGTGCTTGCTTATATAAACTAAGGGGAAAACTTATTGTTTATGTCAATGTGTTACATGGCAGGGAGACTACTTTAAGTGTTGACATTGTTGTTCCTTGATTTTGGTGTTAGGATCTCTCTGTGTCCACGGACAGCATGTTAAATGCGGTTCCGAGTGAGAAGCCGATGGAGCTGTTGACAGACTCTTCTATATCGCAGTCTTATCATGTTGATCGGGGAAGAGAGCTGAAACCCTGGGTACCTGATGAAAGTGTTCCACAGGGTGCAGATTTGGAGAATGTGTTTGATCACTCTTGGAATAGGTACACACACACATGTTTTTAAAATTTGTAGTCAAAATTATGTTATTGGATTATTGGATGTTTAATATGCTGTTTTGCCAACTAGAGTGTTAGACCGTGCTTAGGTGAACATTTTGGATGAGAGAATGGTGGGAATGAATAGATTATTTTGTGCTTTCTCTTTAGACTATAATTATGATATTCCTTTTGGAAAGTTATTCTCTTTCTATATCTCTGTTGAGCTAGACGTTCATTATTTAGTGAAAGCATATATTATATTATGAGGAAGAGCTAGGTGAATGTCTATAAGATTAGGAAGAATAATGTTTAGATAGTTCTCTCTCTTATTTATGAGCTTTCTGCGTAGTCACCTGGCTTTTCTTCCTTGAAACCTCTCATAACATGGCATTTTACTGGTAATATGCTCAGCTGATCCATTTCTGCTTGTAGGGGATGGAATCAGTTTGAGGTGAATGAGTCACTATTTGGAGTAAAGAGTACTTTCAATGAGGAACTCTATACTACAAAACTTGAGAGAGGTCCTCGGACTAGAGAGTTGGAAGAGCAAGCCCTGAGGATAGCTAGAGAGATTGAGGGTGAGAATACTCGAGATCTTCATGTGGCAGAGGTGATTTTGGGAGTTTTATTTGCACCTTGATTCCTATGTTTCTGTTGTTATAAGTTCAAATTTCTGATTATTCATGCATGCAGGAAAGAGGCCTTCAGCTTAATGAGAAATTTGATATTGACGAGGAAACCAAGTACTCATCTGTCCGTCCAGCTACTGGATTTGATGATAGTGGGTTTGCAGAGGAGGATGACGCATTGCTGGATACTTGCAACAATTTGACTTTTGGTACTTTACCTCCTTCTGATGGCCAGAAGCCAGCTTCTAGTGGCAAGGGCTGTGAAGAATTATGGGTAAGGCTGAGTTCTTCTTTGATAGTAGTTTTTAGCTGAACGATTGGTGATATTGCCATTCATTTTCTTCAGGGTGACAGTCAGTCTTCTCGGAATATTACAAATGTAGATCAAAGCTGCTCGATCTCTGATGATCACGCTCGGCACCTTCCCGCCGAACAGCGATCCAAAGATTTTCCTGTCCCGGGCAGCAGTATAAGGTCATTTATTTTTTTTGTTTTTGCTATTAGGCTATGCATCTGGAAAATCATCTAAAATATTTGTTCTCACATCGGGAGTTTCTCTTGACACAGTAGTGAGAGCCAGCTCGATGAGCGAAGAACCAACAATAATCAAGAGGTTTCACACAATAACAGAGTAATGTCAACTCCATGTTGATTATGCCCGTTGAGTCATGATTGCATTTGACTTTTCATTGTTGTTCTATTATTTTTAACATTAGTTCTTTGGCTTCCTTCCGTATTACCACAGTCAGCTGAGGAATCAATTTCTGGTCGTGGAGGTATATGCTACATCTTTCTTACGCTGTTTTCCATATCTGCAGCCCCACTCTATTCTTTTTTATCCGTTTGAACAATTGATGCCCACAGAAGTCTGAACGTGTTTTCTTGTTCTGGATGTAGAAATTACCTTCATTTTTGCAGGCATGACTTAAGTTTTTCTCGATCTGACACTATTAATTATTTTCACATGTATCTCAATGGACTATCTAGTGGCATTAATAATGATCTGTTGATGGTGGGCTCTTTTAATGTTGCTAAATGGATTCTAGAAAAGTTCTTTTGTACACAAGAAGTGGTGACCTGTTATGGAACTTCCATCTAAATATGTATTGTGGAATATAGATATCAACGAAGGTGCAAAACGTGGTGGTGGTGCAACCTCAGCGTCAAAGGATGTTGCTGAGAGAGAAAGACAAGTGAGTCAAATTTCTGGTAACACAAAATCTGAAAGCTCTTCTGCGCAGTCAGCTTCTAGAAGTTCAGAAAGCCGCCCAGGTCCTACAACATCAAGTCGTCCTGGGGTATCACCGAGCTCATCAATTGGTTCTATGTCCTCATTAGAAAAGTCCACTCTTAATCCGAATGCAAAGGTTTATTGTTTGATTTGTTCAAACTTGACACAGCGTCAACTGTGTTTTTTTTTTTAAAACTAATTATGGGTCGTTGGGTCTGATCAGGAATTCAAACTCAATCCAAACGCGAAGAGTTTCAAACCATCGCAACCAGCTGCTGTGCGGCCTCAACCTCCAGTCTCAGATGCGTCATTTTACTACCCTGGTCCTGTTCCTGTTCAGCATGTTCAGCAGATGCCTGGAATGCCGCCTGTTAACTACGGAGTAAGTTCCTTGTGTTGTATATAGGCAAACCGAAGTATGTTTGTAAAACTCACCACGTGAAAATTGGCAGGTGCAGCAATATCCTGGCCACCAACCACCGATGATGTATCATCATCCTCAAGCCTATTATCCTCCAAATGGACAACCCCAGGTTTGATAATTACTAGTATCACAATTACCCTATTGGATCACACTAAAAAAATCATCAAAAACTTAAAAGGAAGAAGTCTAACGGTGATGGAATTGGAATTTTTGTGGTGGTGTAGTATCCGCAGCAGCAGCAAATGATGCCTGGTCAGCAGCAGCAGCAAATGATGCCTGGTCAGCAGCCTAGGCCAGTTTATTACATGCAGGCTCCTCCTCCTTACCAGCAGGTTGTTATTATTGCTATATATTTGTTTTTTCTAATGGTCAAAGTGTTAAGCTTTTGGATGCTGAAATCTCTGTGTGTGTTTTTACAGGACATGCCATATAATCAAGGACGAGAGTAATTACTACCCCATGATGATGAGATGATGTTGTTTTTTTTGTGAAGGACGTGGACAAGAACCCTCTGGTTTTATTCACTCTCTTCTTTCTTCTCTCTCCCTTACCCAACATTACTGAAATCATTTTCTCTTTTTAGATTCCCTATCTGATTTTGATATTTCGTGTTATAAGAAAAAAAGAAAAAAAGAAAAAAAAAACGATCTATCTGTAGTCTGTACTGAGTGTACTCTTTCCTTTTTTTTCTTTTGTATCAGAGATAAATTTTAGAGTTTAGGTTTCTCTCATGTGTCTTCACTTCGTCGTTCTCGTTTTTCTGTGTTTTGTTATATTCATGATTCTTAAATTTTAGGGTGATTTTCTAAAATCCAAAACTTGTGATTCGTTTTAGAGGAAAAGAAAAGAAGAGTAATCAAAGCACACAAAATGATTCATTTTATTTTTTGTCATCGCCTTGTAGGGCATGTTTTATTTAATAAGACGGTAAACGATTATATTATCATAATGATCAATTTGAAGCTGTGGATATGTAGTTGAGACGATTTGGTAGGCAACAAATATATGTTTATGATTCGACCAAAGAAAAAGGAAGAAGAAAGAATCAAACATTTTTAATCATAAACATATATTTGTCGAATCACCAATCTTCGTCTAGAATTTACTTTTGCTCCCTTATTATCACTTATTCGATTACAAAACCAACTAACATGCTTTCGGTGATCCTGTTATGATAGAAATTCAAGAATTTGCTAAGGTTCTATCAGTATATATTACTGAAAGAAGACAATAAAATAACGAATAGTGTACTCAACTACAATACCTTGCTTGTGTACGAGAAAATCTAAATTTAGAAAAGGGATTATTCCCCTTGCTTGACTTGATTTCAATTTCTTTTCACGCCAAGTAAATTACAAGTACCCATCCACCTAAGAAAATTTAAATAAATAGATTGTCGAAAGGCTATTGATTGCACCATTAAGAGATGTTGACAACCTCCACCGAGACTTTTACCAAAGCCAAATACTTTTTTATAAAAATGATAACCACCAAAAAAACACTTAATTGATGTCACTGAATTCCTATATTTTTATGAATATTTTATTGGTGATAATCATAATAAAAAAATTTAAAATATCATGTAGAAAAATAAGAGCATCATTATTGTAGAAACCCAAATAGGTTTCTTAAGTAGTATTTTAATATAAATTTAAAATTAAGAAACTGTGTTAAAAACCTTATGTTTTTGCTTCTTTATTGGTAAAACCCCTAATAGGGTTCTTAAAAAAAATTAAATTAAATTTTTTTTTAAATAGAATTTATTTTATTAATCTAAAATTGATACATAAAAATATTACATTTGAAACATAGATTTTGAAAAATAAAAGCAAAAATATTACATTCCTCAAGCCAAGTCACCTCTGAGACCACTTCTCCATTCACTTCTATTTCACCTGCAAGTGTATAACAAACAAACAATGAGTGTTCTTCTGCTTTCATGTGGAAATAAGAATCGTGTTTCAGGAGCTTAGTTGTATTTACCAGGTAAGTCTTCTCTTCTGGATTTCCTAAAGTAAGTGCAATGTCGATCATGTTCTGAAGAGTAAGGTGGAGCTAAGATATCAAGAATAGCACAATGAGTGATGGCTTTGAAACAATGAATGTTGCCACCACTTCTTGGATATAATGTGGTTGCTGGGCTTGGAGCTGTCATCTCACTATCTTTCATCAGTTTAGCGGCTCTTGCTGCTTCTGAATAAAGAGTTTTCAGTTTATACCATAAAATGGCCAATTGGTTTTTTAAAGTTGTGACCAAGAGTATGATTACCTTGTGATGGATCATCTGATTTGGTCAGGTCAGGCTCTACCCAATCATATGACTTCATATGCCCCCTCAAAATCTGTCAATGATAACAGAGGAAAAGAGGTGTTTCCAGTTTGTTAAACACAACTGATGATACTAAAACTAATAGCATATACAGCTCAGAAGCTCGACACATACAATTCAGAACATCAAAACGCTCATCATTTTGGTTTTGAACTAGATACAATCGAATTCAACTATATCATCAGCTACCATAAAATTTCCTTAGAATCACACACATGAAGAAATGTAATCTGATTCAATACAAAATTCTAACTCAAATCGGAGATTCATTTTTCTCAAATAACCAGTAAAGAGCTGAAACTCCAGGGACAAAGCACAAAATCTAACGAAATTGAATCCAAAAGCTCGAAGGAACCTGAACTGAGAGGTCGCGTGAGATCCGGAAGGAATAGAATCAATCGATAGATGCTGAAAAAGACGAACAAGGCTGGTTGCATGTAAATGATGGATCCAACTCAATTGCTTTCTTTGTATCTACCACGGCCTCTGCCCATTGATGATGGTTTGGCAATCTTTCAATTTCAACAATTCCACCACCACTGGACCCGAATTGTACCTAAACCATATCGATTAATCTCACCACAGATGAAGAAGAATAAGAATCGAAGTGAAGAAGAAGAAGAAGAATCGAACTGAAGATGAAGTGAACAAGAATCGATTTGAAGAAGAATTGATTTGTAGAAGAACACGCGGCCATGGAAGAATCGAGCTACGGAAGAAAAGAATTTTATTTTTATTTTTATTTTTGGCGTGAAGAAGAAACCAATTGAAGAAGAACACGTGAATGGTAAGAACCGTTTCTTAAGTCTCTAAATTAAGAAACGTTTCTTAGACAATAAATCACTAATGAATTAAATTAATTAACAAAAATTATAAGAAACCCAGTTAAGATACCACGATAATGATGCTCTAACTCCAAATAAAAAGGCAAGTGTGTATGTTGTGACGTGTTTCATCACCCAAACACCGAACTACGCGCAGTTAGAAGCGCGTGACTTTTGAAACAGCCATTTGGCGGCTATGATGAATAAAAGAATATGGAAGGGTACAAATGTGTCGCTATTTTATGCAGTTTTTTAATGACAACTTTTTCATTACATTACATTAGAATCCGATCTCACCGTAAGCATTATACACCTGATTATTCTTTTTTCCCAAGTTTTTGTACCCACTTTTTTCTGTTGAAGCCTTTTTTTTTCCTTAAAGTTCATTAATATCTGAACCTTAGTATTCAACTGTCAAAAGAGTTCATTACTTTTTAGTTGATAAATGGACGAGTATTTAGTAACAGTAAGGAGTTTAGGACAGACAACAAAAAAAAAAAAAAGAAGAAGGAAGACAAGAGTTGATTAATGTAAACAAACGAATAATACTGATAATATGAATAGTTAATGTCAGCTAAAAAGGTAGTGTTGATGGTGAATTTGTGGTGGGAAATTGGAACACTACTGCCGAAGAGAAGAAAAAAAAGAAAGTGAGGTAAAGCTTTTTAGCCATAGCCAATAATTTCATTTGCTGAGACAGTGAAATTTATAAAGAGAGAGAGAAGAAAAAAAGCCATGTTTTGAGGAAGGAGACATGCATCATCTCAACCTTACAAGAATTTTCTTTTCCTATCTCCATCTTCACCAAATCCATTGATTCTCTCTAATTTTGGGTAAATTTAGTCGCTCTATTTGACTTCTTTGAGAGGAAAAAATGGGTGATAAGTGAGAAAATTTCAATGCTTTTTTGTTTGTTTCTCTTTTTGTTATCTTCTGTTTCTCGTTTTTATTGACTGAATCAGTCAAGGGGTTTAATTTCCCGTGTCTTTATGGAATTCCATGTTTGTGCTTTCTCTAAACTTTTCAATGATTGATCAAAATCTGTGTTTTGATCTGAATTTGTTAGGCCGTTGAATCTTAAAGTCTGAATCTTTGCTTTCTATTTCGGATCTGCTCTGTTGTTTCTTTCTCTTAGATCTGTTGTTTGTTGTTGCTCTTTCTTTTGGGTCAAGAATGGTTTTGATTCCTTCCAATTGAATGCAATATCATGACTGCTTTTTTTTCTTTTCACTTGATTGGATTATATATAGGTGACTGAAAAAACAGCTCTTGTCTCTTGATGGTGCTACTATGGTTCTGGAGATTAGCTTGTTGAACTAGTGTTTCAGACAATGCAAAAGTTCCTTATCAAAGATTCTCTGTCTTATTCTGCAACTTCTTGGGGAAACTCTGTGTTCACCAACTCAAATGTCCAAGGATCATCATCGATGCTGACCGATAACAACACCTTAAGCTTGACGGTGGAGATGAGGTCTACCCATTTCCCCCAGATGAAACACACAGATTTTCAACGGCAGGATCATGATTCATCCTCAACTCAATCCACTGGTGGTGAATCTTATAGTGAAGTTGCAAGTTTGGGGGAACATAATAATCGTTACGGCCACAGCATTGTTAACCATCCCTCAGGTCCGTTTTCAACTTTTTTTAACCCGAGTAAGAGTTTACATTGCATCAAGTGCTCGTAGTTTTAGCTGACCTACGGGTTCTTGTTTTGATGCAGGCTGCAAAGAAAACCCGGAAAATCCTATTGGAAGTCATTCCAAGTCGATCTTGTCCAAATTGTCTCAAGATTCATTGGTTCTTCCTATTGAGGTTAATTAGTGTATCATCTTTGACCTTATTATAAATCTTGTAGTAGAAGTGAGACTGAGTTTAAAACTAAATACTATTTTAATGATGTCTAATGTTTATATGCTCTCAGGCGGCTTCTTGGCCTCTACACGGCACTGAGACGCCACATTTCAATGGTTTCTTGTCATTTCCGTATGCATCACAACATACGGTAATACACAATTGTTACATCTCAAGATAATGCTGCTGTTGCATCTTGTCGCAGTAAAGTCTCTGTGCTTAAACGATTCTTGAGCTTATGGAAATCTTTGCAGGTGCAGCATCCTCAAATTGGTGGGTTGGTCCCTTCTAAAATGCCTTTGCCTCACAACATTCCAGAGAGCGAACCAGTTTTTGTCAATACGAAACAATACCAAGCCATTCTCCGCCGTAGACAGCACCGTGCAAAGCTCGAAGCTCAGAACAAGCTCATCAAAGTCCGCAAAGTAGGCTTATATCTTTATTGCACCATTCTAATATATAGAACTAATGAAAGTTTAAAATTTTTTTGTCTTAAGACCAACTCTGTGTATGTAAATATGTAGCCATACCTTCACGAATTGCGCCATCTTCATGCGTTAAAGAGAGCTAGAGGCTCTGGTGGGCGTTTCCTCAACACAAAGAAGCTTCAAGAATCAGAGTCTCCACAATCTCCTCCATTCTCCGGCCCACCGCATTGCTTCAAGAACTCTCCGGGGAATTTCCGGCAAAGGGACATTTCCATGGGTGGGGTCGGGTCTAGTGGCTCGACAACATCTTGCTCGAACATAACCGGGAACAACAACAATATGTTCCAACAAACCCCACAATTCGGGTTCACAGGTTATCCATCAAACCACCAAGTCTCAGGACTCATGTGAGAGAGCTCTGGCTAGTGGTTGATGAGATCTTGACGGGAAGTCATCCTTGGCTATATCATTGATCCATAAAGTTTATGTCTTCTAAGCTTGCTTTCATTCTACAATCTCTACTGACTACTGCAAAAGAAGTTGAAATCTTTCAACTATTTTCTTCCTTTATTTGGGTTTGATTGTTTATGGATTATTGCTGATTGATGCTCTTAAACTTGCTAGCTTCGAGTAAGTGCGGATTTATGATTTATGTAATGAATAGTTTTTCTTTTCTTTTTGAGCTCTGTTTTGTTGCCCATTTTAGTCCATTTTCAAACCAAGTTTCGACTCTAAATTCATGCAAAAACTTGGTTATGAAATCAAACAATAGTAAAATACTTTTATTTATCATAGATTGTAGTTCAAATTCCCACAAAGATAGTTGAATGATATTTTGATAAACTATTAAATGTTTATCTGCTAATTTTATGAAAAAGGAAGTGTCGAATTCGAATTTAACGTCTGAAATACTGATATTTTTCAATATATATTAATTAAAAAGCATTTTGGATAAAAAGCATTTTGGATATCTAACATTTGGTTATTAATATTTATTTCTGCGCGTACTTTTTCAGCAAAAATTATGATTTGTTCTTAAAAGTAGACGAGTTTGAAATGTTAACTATGATCTATGCCAATACGGAATAAGCCATATATAGAAAAAATATTAGGTACTCCAATATTTCATATATTTGTATACAAACATTTTATACCTTGCACAATATAAATCATATCTTCCAAATTAAAATATCTTTTAAACTATAATATGTCGATTGTTTGATAAAATATATTTAAAAGAAAAAAGCAGCTATTTTATTTTAACAATCGACATATTATTTCATATATTTGTTCACAACTTCACATTGATGGATTATCTTTTTTTTTGTGTCAACAATGATGGATTATCTTATCTTAAAGCATCAATATAAAGTGTGAAGACTACCAGAAAAATCCTACAATGCTTTTATATCAATATCACATATAAATATTGTTACGGACAAAAACATTCAGAATTATGAGAAGGCAAACGCCAAGTGGTCCATTGAACTTTGTTTGACTAACACAAATGATTCAACATGTTGGAACAAAATCATTTTTGTCTTTGTCTCATTTTATTAAGGATATATTATGTTTTGATGTTTATACCCTCCAATTATTTCTAAATTCCTACACCAAAATCTTAACGGTTATATTCATTCACCTACCAAATAGGCGTCACAATATAAATAATTCGTTATACTGCTCGAAGCACTATTGATCGTACATCTCTCTAGATATTTCTGGATACTGAGTTTCTAAATTCACATTTGACACACTAAATTTCTATTAAAACTTTTATAGTCAATCGGTGTTTGTGGGCAAAACATCAGTTTTTTTTAAGCTTGTAATTTTTCATAATAAATTTAGGAAATATTCTAGAAATGGATGTAAAGTATTTTCCCCAACAATCAGATGAAAGATCATTCCATAGAAGTTAGACCCAAAAAAAAAAAGAAAATCAATCCACATAACTGTTTGGACAATATGTTCATGTTGATATTTATTTCAATATTTGTTGTTTATAGATTAAAACCGTAAGGTAATAAAAAGATTATCCTCGAGACCGACGATAGCAGATAACATCAGATTCTATGCATGCATCATAGTATGTCCCCACAATCTAAGCCTTATTCTTTTTAATAATAATGACAACATCATAGTACAGATTGATATATACTTTTATCTCTCAAAATTTCTATAAAAATAGCCATATATATTATATAATGTCTGATATGCAACATTTCAGTATAGTACAAACCTCCAAGAATGGTCCCAAATCGCAATGAGTGAAGAGAGTAATTGACTTATGAAATGCAAATCAAATTGTAATATTCAAATGGTATTTTCACGTCTTATAAACCATTTTCTAAAGAGAAGTAGTAGTTAATATAGTCCTTGACACACTCCTATATGTAAGATCACTCACCATTTCAATATATATTCGAAATCTGATCTAGAAATTCTCCAATCCATATGTTATCTATTCCTATTATTGTTTATCTTAAACTTTAACCTACCACCTAATCACAAATTATAACTTTTTCATCATCTATTCAATGTCGTTAGAAGAAACAGAATCACCAAACCAGACTCTAGATCATGTCCTAGGCTGGCTTGAGGATTCTTTGTCCTTAACACCATTACCTGGATTCGAAGATTCTTATTTGCTCCACGAGTTTGATGGGAGTCAAACGTGGGAATGGGATCAGACTCAAGATCCGGAACATGGCTTTATTCAAAGCTATAGTCAAGATCTTAGTGCAAATGTGGCTTTTGAAGCAACTAACCTGAAAGGGGTAACAGGAGCTCCATTCATTGACTCGGATCCTCCACCGGAACTTCAGCAACCAAACGATCAGTCTAGAAAAAGGAATCATGACGGGCTTATCGAGGCCCAACAAGTGAAAAGATCAGCAAGGAGCAAGAGAAAGGCAAACAAGTCTAGTGAGAAGAGCTGCAAAGATGGTAACAAGGAAGGGAGATGGGCAGAGCAACTGCTTAACCCTTGTGCCTTGGCCATTACGGCAAGTAACTCATCAAGGGTTCAATATTACCTTTGTGTTCTCTCTGAACTTGCCTCTTCTTCTGGCGATGCTAATCATCGGCTAGCAGCTTTTGGTCTTCGAGCTCTGCAACATCATATTTCCTCCTCTGTGTCATCAACTTCATGGCCTGATGTTACTTTTGCTTCAGCAGAAGTGAAGATGTTTCAAAAGACTTTGCTGAAGTTCTACGAGGTAAGCCCTTGGTCTGCACTGCCTAATAACATGGCAAACTCAGCTATCCTGCAGATTCTAGCACAAAATCCAATAGATAAAAAGAATCTTCATATTCTTGATATTGGTGTTTCTCACTGTATGCAATGGCCTACTTTGCTGGAGGCTCTGAGCTGCAGACCAGAAGGACCTCCTCCTCTTGTTCGAATAACCGTTGTATCTGATCTAACCGCAGATATACCTTTCTCCGTTGGTCCACCAGCCTACAGTTACGGTTCTCAACTCCTTGGCTTTGCTCGGTCTCTCAACATCAACCTCCAGATTAGTGTAATTGACAAGTTCCAACTCATTGATACCTCACCTCACGAGACCTTGATAGTCTGTGCTCAGTTTAGGCTACATCAGCTGAAGCATAGCATCCCTGATGAGAGAAGCGAGGCCTTGAAAGCACTGAGAAGTTTAAGGCCAAAAGGAGTGGTTCTTTGTGAGAACAATGAAGAATGTACTAGTAGTGGGGACTTTGCTGAAGGATTCTCGAGGAAACTGGAGTATCTGTGGAAGTTTGTGGATTCAACAAGCTCGGGATTCAAAGAAGAGAATAGCGAAGAGAGGAAACTAATGGAAGGAGAGGCAACAAAGGTGTTGATGAATGGAGGATATATGAAGGAAGGCAAAGATAAATGGTATGAGAGGATGAGAAAAGCTGGTTTTGCCGCAGAAGCATTTGGAGAAGAGGCAATTGAAGGAGCCAAATCTTTACTGAGAAAGTATGATAACCATTGGGAAATAAGGATGGAAGATGAAGATACCTTTGCTGGGTTAATATGGAAAGGAGAAGCAGTTTCCTTCTGTTCGTTGTGGAAGTAAGCTAGCCCAAATCTCTCTGCTGTAAAATCAAAACAGAGTACAAAAACTTCAAGGTCTGTTGTATTTACTTGGCCCATTCCCTCTGGTTCCAACATTAGTTTCTCGTGAGCGTAAAAGTAAGCATTTGCCTTCAAAGACACGCCACCTTGATAAAACTCAATATTCCAGTCCGGAGTGACTTGATCTCAGAGATGTCATCGGAACCCTAGAGAGTATCTTCGCTATCAAGCCCCCGGAAAGATCGGACATCATCTTCGTCATTGTTCGTAGGTTTCAAAAAAGCAAGGCTGTAAACAAAATAACATTTTTAGGTTTCCACGCGTGACCTATACTATCCTTCCTTTATTATATATAGATAGAAAATTTAACCTCCCTCCGTTTTCTAAAAAAAAAAAAAGGAAAATTCCTAAAAACAGATGGATAATGTGAAGAAATAAACCTTTGTTTTCTTTTTCCTCTTTTCGATGTCGCCTTCATCTGCGCAGTGGGATTCTAGTTGGATCCGTGCCGGGTCATGAATTCGGTTCGATCAAATGGATCCGACGGTGAACACGTGGTTAAGAGTCCGGTGGCCGTTCAATTGGCTCAGGGCTCAGCTCAGTCCTTCTGATTGATTATTCAAATTGGGCTCTGGTTTTATGTTTCCTTTACAAACATTTCTATTGGGTTTGTTTAATGGGCCGATCTCTTTACTCCATTTTCATACGGTTTATATTATTCATTTTGAACATTGAATCAATAATATCACTTATTTGGGGCTCTTTTACTTTGTCAACCATATGTGTTGGAAACTTGCAACTTATAGAATACATGTTAAATTTTATTGGTTCTAAGCCGTTGTAAATTTTCACTCAACTTAAGTTAAATTGAAAATCTGATACCATACTATTTCACATGTTTTTAATTTATAATGAATTGACGATAAGTTCGTATCACTTACATACTATTCTAATTTTATATTTTAAATGTAAGATAAAATCTCCGAAAATATAGAAAATAAATTGTGTATGCAAGAGCAAAAAAAGTAATACTCTCAATAATTAACGTACACAAAGTCAAGAACCATTGTATCATTTCTGATTTCCCGGTGAATTGTTTTCACTAGAAAACTTATTGCCCCTGTCTTATAATCATCTATGCTTTCGAATTCGGGTTTGATGTGTTAGTTATAGTTAAGTCTTATATAATAACAAGTGTAAGAAGAAATTAATGAGTTTGAAATGTTGTTTCACACAACCCAAATTCAAAAATGTATTAATATAATTAAAATCGTTAGTTCAACCATTTTCTTTTTCTTTTAGTACACACACACACAAACCATCATGCATGGAAAACGTTAGCTCCATAAACTATGCTCTAATCAATTTATTATACAGCCAAAATTTAGTTGAGATATATTCTGACTGGATATTGTTAATCGTTGATCTAGTGTGTCATCAATTTGTTCAATATCCGAAGTCTCTTTAATCCAACGAATTAGCTTCGACCTCTCTTATTTCCAACGTAGTATCATTTTTATCTATTTGTGCTTTTGAATTTGGAGGACATATTGATAAGACCAAAAATTATGAATATAATAAAGAAAACATGATTTTTTTACCTCATACAATATGTATATGATTTCGTGTATTTGTATAATATATATATATATGTGTGTGTGAAACAAAACAATAAAATAAAATAAAGAGAAAGGAGAGACACGAGAGAGAAGAATAACAATAGAAAGAAAATAAGTAGCTTCCAAAAAAAAAAATTAGAAAGAAAATAAGTAACTGTGATTGTTAGTATATCAATGTGTGCGCTCTGAGACTTCAATTGTGCTATTTCGAAAAACTTGAGCCAAAAAGCAAAACACTTGCTTCCGCAAACGAGGAATTGAAGAAATCTCAACACGCAATGATAGACAGATTAGAGAAAACTATGGTATTTTCTCTTGAAAACACTTGCCTCTAACATATTTTGCCAGAAAATGTACTCGTTCAAGACAAAAATGCTAAATACAATGTGTTACACCAACAAATTAAAAAAAGTGGTTGATTATATATGCATGTATATATGTGTTTCTTTCTTCTTTTTGATGGACTTTTGTGCTTTACAGCTATATATATGACTATGACTCCAATGTATTCAGAAAAACTTGAGGTAATGAACCAACATAACTGAACGATCCCCTCTTCTTCTGATCACCCTATGGATGAACGTGTAGCCTTTATGATCTGTCAGACTTGATTCACTGTAGTAAAAGTCGGGCCGACCATTTCTCCACGGGCATGTGCAAAGAAGAAAATAAATTAGAAGTTTCAACTTAGATCTATTACTTGAAAAAAAACCAACAAAATGAAACTTACCATGAGATTACTCTTCAAAATCTTCCAGTCATTTTCGTCGGCATATACCGGAGACCACTTGTACATGTAAAGTCCCCTCGTGAGAGCTGGCAGAGGCTCATCTCTACTAGCAATGGGAAAGTCTTTGTAGTGATGCATCAGAATCTCAATCTCCTCTGCTCTTAGAAACCTATATTTTGATATCTGTAAGATTTGGTTTACTCGTCGGCTGCCCCCTGTAATATTAAAAAAAAAATCTAGTATTATTGTCTAATATAAAGTATATATAAACTTTTGGGATACAAAAATTTTCAAGTAAACGATATTGAAAAAAAAATCTCCATATAATCCTCTAATACTGTATACGATTTACTAAACCAATGAAAACTCCATTTATATACAAACATTATGTACCCTTTCACAATATAAAATCATATTTTTGAATTAATATACCTTATAAACCCTGATATGTAGATCATTGTTAAAAATACCTGATTATTTCCACTTTAATTCTAAACATACCGTGATATATAGAAGATAAATATGAGAATTATGTTCGTCATAATTAGTAATCACACTCTCAATAGTTCTAAAGTATTATCCTATCTTATGTGTTTATTGTTTAAATTAAATTCAAACCAATAAAAAGGCCATGTTTAGTAAAGGACAATAATACTAAATTTTCGAAATTGTTCATGTATGTGCATGCCGTGGACAATTATCTAGTGTAAATATACGTTCATCCCTAAGTAAATCCTTCAAAACTAAAGTGAATATACCTTAATTCCACTTTCTTTTTATTTTCCGTTTTGAAAAAACAATGATTGGATTGTCATTGGTAATGGAGGAAGATTATAAGATCAGGTTATTTGATGAGTATTTAAGTATTTTTGGATTGTTTATATAAATATAGTATATAGATTTATAAACAATAATATATCTAGAACATCTCAACATGTATATATATTCTTACATATATGACATGTATATTAAATTTATCTATAGTCTCATTTACATTTTAATTTTAAAACTATTACTGAAGAAAAAATAGTTTTTGCAATTACATATATTATAGTAGTATATATTTTAAAATCATGGATATTTTTAAAACATATTTTTATTTACTAATAATATTATATTTTTAATATAAACAAAAATAATACTCCCTCTATTTCATTTTATTTGTTGTTTTAGGTTTTAGCACACAAATTAAGAAAACATTCAAATTTTCTTTTTTACCCTTCATTAATACACTAAACAAGTTTTTTCATTAGTTATCACATTAAAATAATAGGGGTAATAAAATAAATTTTATTTAAAATCTGCATTGGAAACTCAAAACAACACTTATTTTGTAACAAAAAAAAAACCCTAAAACTACAAATAAAATGAAAAAGAAGGAGTATTAATCTACATCATGCAACTAACATTTACCAATCATACTTTAATTTTTTAAAAAGTCACAGCCACAGTTTTACCAATCTTTAATTTCAGTCACAGCCAAAATTTTACCAATCTTTAATACGCTCTCTCATCTCTGTAACTTGTGGATTTCTGGCTCGGTAACAACAAACACCAATGCCAAGTTTGAAGTTAAACTCTCAACAGTACGGACGACAAAAAAATCAGCCTCATCTAATCAAAGTTCAGAATTCAAAACATATTCACACTTTATGGGAATCATAGAGAGTTAATGAAAGAACGAGTATTTTCTTTTGGCAATTTTATGAAGTCGAATCGTTCTTTTGCTTTTTCAAAAGCTTAGATTGAACAAACAGAACCATTGTTATGTACAACAAATTAATCATATTACTATATATATACATACATGGACTAGTTAACAATTTGAGGACTCATCAACTTCCCCATCCGACCATGGTCCCGGGTCGGGAAAACGCGAGTCCTCGATCATACATCCGTTGAATCTCTTCTCTGTATTCAGTCAGAGACTCATCAGGAATTGGTGGAGTCAGCTCAACCACGTCACCCATCTTCAGCTCCCACTTGAGGTCACTTACAGGTCTTTGGTTCAGTTTCGGCCTTAGTTCTTCCTTTGCGGGTATGCCATACATGGACCACCTCGAGCTCCCAGGCCCTGCCCTGCTCAGCAGATCCGAGACTGTTGAACTTGCTGGAAATTCTTGCACAGACATCTGCATTTTCCAATTTGTTCAATATCAGAATCAAGCGTAATACTCTTGTACCAGATAAGATTATTTAAAAGTTTATAACAAACCTTGTCATTTTCGATTACGATGACATAGACTGGTCCATCCTGGCTACTGTTAGGCTTATAAGAAGCGGGGCAGTCTTCAGAGTGAGATGGAAACTTGCAAGGGGGTTTGATGGAATCAGAAGAACGGATGGAAGATCGGTCTTTGCTCATTGTTTCACAATGCCAGGTTACAACCCATCGAGCCCATTCAACCATCTGAAGCACAAACGAGGAGTATTTGCAGTCACCTTCCTTGTACCTCCAATGAGCTGCAAACCCGAATTCAGCTTGCAAATGCATCTCCTGTGACCGTATTTGGACTTCAAGTGGAACCGATGTATTGTCCATCACTACCGTGTGCAAAGATTGATACCTAAAACGAAAAGTACCAAAGTCAGATTCAGAATTCATTAACCTTTAACAAGCCACAGCTTAAAGAACAATATATGAACTTACCCATTGAACTTGGGATGGGTTATGTAATCCTTCAGCTTTCCAGGAACTTCAGACCATAAACTATGAACTACTCCTAAGGCCTTGTAACAATCTCCTTCGTTGTTAACTATCAAACGTAATCCATGAATGTCATGAATTTCTTCCACTGTTAGCTTTTTCCTGGTATAATCGAAAAGACAACATCAACATTAGTCTTCTGGTTTCACTCACATTGTTTCATCTGTAAAAGGGAGGAATGAGAGCTTACTTCAACATCTTGCAGTAAATACTATACAAGCTCTTGTGTCGGCCACAGAGAACATGATAAGAAATGCCTTCTTTATTAAGAGCTTGCTCCAATTTCTCTATCGCAGACACAATCATGGCTTCATCGAATGAATCCTCGAGCATGGTCGACATCTCATTATACTGGTGTGGGTAAAGATGCTTGAAACAAAGATTTTCAAGCTGAACTTTCCACGTAGAGATTCCCAATCGATTAGCCAAAGGTGCAAATATTTCCAGCGTCTCTTTAGCAAACCTCTGCTGCTTCACTGGAGACAAAGCATATAGCGTCTTCATATTGTGTAAGCGATCAGCCAGTTTTATAAGAACAGCTCTCGCATCCGCCATTGCAAGAAACATGGTGTGCAATCGATCAGCTTCAACGGTTTTACATGCCGTATTGTTCTCTCGAGCCAGTTTACTCAGTTGGCTAAGCTTGGAGACCTATAGAAAACACACACATTGTAAGAAACACAGTTTCCAAATCAAAAGAATCTATCTCAATCAAAGTAAATAGAAGTCCATGTTTCTTACCCCTTCGACCAAATCAGCAACTCCTGCGCCAAAATTTCTGAGAATATAATCATAGCTCATGAATGAATCGTCAATGGTATCATGAAGAAGCCCAGCAATAACAACAGTTGAGTTAGCTCCGATATTAGCCAATAACATAGCAGTCTCAACACAATGTTGCAGGTAAGGATCACCACTAGCTCTCATCTGATCACAGATTAAACAAAAAGTTCAGTCACCAAAAAAGGAAACAAGTATCGAAAAGTCATGAAAGAGTAGTGATTGAGATTTGTCATTCATTCACCTGTCCTCTATGAGCTTTTTCTGCTTCGTAAAAAGCTTTGATCACAGATTCATCTTTGAAGATTTCGTGTCTCAATTGAGCACGACTTAGCAAATCCCTAGCATATGGCTTTCTCGTATCTGCTCCAAAACTATCTTCCATGGGAAACGTAAGCTCATCCGAAGAAGACGATCCCAATTCGTAATCCAGACACGATCCCAGAGCTTTCCTTACGAATCCATTGAACAATCCACTAGCTCCTACACGAAAAGAGCCATCGAGACTCCGATCGCGAGAAATTCTCATCGGAGGGCTACAACTACACGAGACTGGACCGTGAAGCACAGAGATAGGGCTTTGGTGATCTCGTCTAAGATACGAAGAACCCACAAACTTTGCCGGAGAATAACAAAAGGAGCTGCTCAAAGTCAGATCCTTTAAATCCTCACTCCGATCATAGCGTAGTGAAGAAAACTCCTCTACCCCGGTTGAATACGATGAGCAGGAAGAGGCTGAAGATTTGACAGATGCGGCGGAGAAAAGTGAAGAGAGACCTCCGACGATCGGTTTCTGCAGCGTCGAAGAGGATGCCGACGAACCCCTGGAGCTCAGATCGAAATCACAAGAGATCTGATGTGGCGCGGAACAAACGCTGCTAGGTGGACTCGCGTAAAGCGCTATAGTCGTCGCCACCACCATTGGAGCTCGTTGGTTCTGGTTTAAAATCCTAAGGTTCAGGTTTTAGAAATCAAAAGAATAAAGAATATCCAGAAATTATGTTCAAATTCCCAGAATTAGCTCCTCAAAATTCGTCAATTTCCCGGGAATCAAAGTCACCTTTTTTTCTATTGAAACAAACACGTTACTGAGAATGAAAAAATTACTAATTTGGGAAGAAGAGATCAAAAACTAAAACTATGTACAATATATACAAGTTTGAATATGGAATTGAAGAGAGGAAAAAACACGAAAAACCACAGAAAAAGACTCTAATGCAGACAAGAGGGCGTGTGAGGAAGAAGAAGAAGAAGAGACGAAGACGCTTTGCTTTAAGGAAATAAATCTATTTGATTTTTCTTTTTCTTTTCTCTACGATTTTTTTCATTTCTCCTTCCTCTCTTCTTATTCGTCTGTTTTAAGTTCGGCCGACCGAGCTGAACCGATGATGATAATTACGCAAATACCCTTTATCCATTGCTGTTTGTAAATGATAAACTATTTTCTTTTCGTTGGGTACTATAGATTCAATATATCTAAAATAAAATATTTATCCATGAGATCTTCCGATTTATATTTATAATCTTTTGTCATATCAATTTGTCCTCCATATTCAAAACACAAATAGATTATGTGATGGTAGGATATTACTATAATCGAACCTAATTCGTTGGATTAAAGAGACTTGCCATATTAAACAAAAAGATTGATGACACGCTAAACCAATGATTAACAATATCCAATCAGATGACATCGATATCTCAACTCCAGTTTCGCTTTAAAATAAACTAAGTAAAGTTTACGGAGTATTCACTAAATGGCTTTTGTGTGTTGATAAAAGACATTTCAAGTATTTTAATCAAACGCGTGTGGCAAACTAGAAAATACAAGTACAAGTTTCATAATTCTGATCAATTCTAGATTATGACAGATATTATTGCATTTACAATTTTAAACTTCTAAGAACTTAAATCTTGATATAACTTTTATATCAATCTAAAATATTTGTGTACATATCTGTATACAAATTAAAGATAGGTTTTAGAAAAAGTTTCTTGGCAAGTTCTATACTAGTTCATAAAAGGCATTATTTAAAACTATTTTATGACTAGTACATCATTTTTAAAAACCAACCGGATATAAATTCGACCTCTCTATTTTCGTAATGAGATATTCGTAATCATTTATTCACATATGCTTTCTTTAGCTTCGCGCCAGTGGATGCCCCCCCCCCCCCCGCCTTTTTATATATAAATTTAATCAAAAAATTTTAATGTATCTTCTTATCCACTTGGAATCTTTTGGTTTTTCTTTTTAAGTTTTTTAGTCTACGGCAGATGAGTCATCCCATTTGCATCAACTTGATTGATTAGATTTATAACTGTTATTAATATTACCTTTTCGCAAATGGAGTTTGTTTACTTAAACTTGCACAAAAATCAGCAAATTGTAGGAGCCAAGGGTCCACCATGAGATTTTTGTGTTCTCTGTCTACTACTTTTATTTTCCTTCATTTCTGTTGCATCTTTGTGTTTATTAAGCGGGGTCTCATTTTATTGAATCTGTATCGAACCCAAATTGGTGACCGGGTTAACAACTCCAATACCCATTCTCCTTGTAAAATCCTGCCCTTGTCAAACAGTATTTTAAACAAAACAAAATTAATTTGTGGACAATTTAACAAAGATGATGATAAGCAAATATGTAATATAATAACAAATTATTAACCAAAACGTTTGATGGTAAAGAGAACAAAAAAAATTTTAAATAGTTTAGCTAACAAATTTTATTGTATTATAATTTTTTAAAAAAATTGGTTTGTGTGAAACAACATTTCAGACGGAAAATTTAAGTTTCTTTAAAAAATGAAAATCAATTAAAAAAAAAACATTCAGACGCATTTTCTTGTTACACTCAATTTGTTCTTATGTAATCTAACAATATTAAAACCGAAAAGATGGATGATTAATAGGCAGGGGCAACAGTGACATTTTTCAATGCGTTAAATGAATTTAAAAGCTGTGTTTTATTTGTATTTGAACTTTATTTTTTTGGTTTTCCCGATGCTCTGCATCTAGAAGATCAACATTAGAAGGAATTTGATAAGGACACACCGACGTGTCTCAGAGAAAAAACGAAAATTCGCCACGTGGAGCCAAGTCGGCAAAGCTGAACATGGCACGCGTCCGAATTGGCGGCCATCGTTAAAAAAAGCTGTCACGCTCGTCTCACGTGTCCACGCCCCCAACTTCATCTCCACGACTTCTGGGGATCGTGTGTTTGCCTGAATCAAACGGCCACGGTTCACTTTTACAGTTTTGGATTGAATTACAGCCGTAAACTAATGTTCCTACGGTTGTTGATAGTCAACTGGTCAAATCTTGTTAACTTCTTTGGCATTAGCATCACGTTCATCATTGTATTAAAACGTTTGATATTTTCGTTTATAGTGACGTGGTTTTGTATGTCGTCGACGGCAGAAGAAGATTATTATGTTCAATTTGTTTTGGTTTTATATGCAGCATTCAGATATTTAGGGAGTCGAATCGGTTAGTTTCGGTTTAAGCATATCCAAAAGAAAAAAAAAAAGACAAGAAGAGGTGGTGGTCCCGAAATAACAAATAATGTAATGCGATTTGCGTAAGCCATGACTTGTCCACGTGGAATGGTTGCGTTGCCTTTTTTCTCTCCTTCACGCAACCAGCCTCGATCGGAGCCTCCTCACACACGCATTCCCATACGTATTATTCCGGTTTTTTTCTTAACCGAGAAAATAACCCGGTAGTGTATCTATAATGGTTTTATTTATCCGGTTTGGATTTTAGTAAAGACATGCACACAAGTATCACTGGCCCAATACAGTTCTCGGGGCTCTCTCTTTGGATCGAGTGTAATGGCCTGGCCTGGGCTAAAAACTATAATATTCTGGATCATTATGAACCCAATGACTTTTTTTTTTTTTGTTATTTAGTAAAATTGTGATGAATTTATAAAATAGTGTAGCACCTAATGATATATATCATGTTATTTGACAAAATAACAATTATGCATGATGACTATTGTGCATACAAACGTGTTTACCGATTGAATAGTGTGTTACTGAAAAAAACAATACGCACAAAATACATACTAAATATAAAAAAACAAATGGTAATGAACATTAATATTGTTTATTTGAAAAAGCAGGACCGATGTCATTTAGCTTCCTCGATGAAGAAAAATATGACCAAAGAAAAAAACTGTGATTCTCTATCAAGTATAGTCAAGTCATTTACTATAATTTCCATTTTAACAAAGGGTTTTACATATAAGTATGTGTTAATGAGTGAAGACATGAAACAGAAAATATGAATTTTAACACACCACTAAGAATGCCAGCATAGATATACTCGAATCTAAATATAAAATATGAATTTTCATTTCAAGTACTATACATATTCAGTTTTTCACACTCAAAAGCGAACAAAAAAAAATCAAAATTTATTTTCTTTGGATTTAGGAAAAAAAAAACATTTAGCACACAAAAACCTGCATCCATGTAAGATTGTAAGTCAATTTTTTTAAAAAAATATGAAAGCAATGAAAACGATTATAATGTTTTAGTTCAACATTCAAACTTTAATGATTTACCTCAAAACATACTATCCGGTTACTATATCCGATCTCAATATATAATGAAATTAAAAAACGAGACTTGAAAATAATTATAATTTAACTTTCTTCTTTGACAAAAAGTGATCACGTCCTCGTCGAGATACTCATTTGGTCCACCTCTTATTAAACATCTTCCTCCTCTTATTCGACTTCTTCTTCCTCTTGTTCAACTCTCTCTACAATGTTTTAGAGACAACCAAAGTCACAAAAACAAATTCATGATATCTATCTCACATTTGGAGTCTAGTTAAGCGCATAGTTTTGAGAGATATTTATCAGATTTCTTTTTTCTTTTTTTTTTTTGTATTGAAACTCGGCAATCTAATTAAGAAATTACAGATGTTAAAACGTGCCTTTGATTGCTTGGTAAGAGCATTCATCAGACGGGAATAATCAACTTATATCACTCTTTACCAAAAAAGATTATGAGTTGAACCCATTGATTTTTTTTTGTTATGTAGTAATTTTTTTTTTGTTATATAGTAAAATAGTCGTTGTAGCATCTAATAATCATGTTATTTGACAAATTTACAATTATGCATAATGAATAGTGTGCACACAAACGTGTCAGAAATCACGCAGAATATCATTTAGCTTCCACGATGAAGAAAAATATGACCAAACAAAAAAAAAAAAACTTTGATTCTCTCTCAAGTATAGTAAAATTATGCACTAGAGTTTCCTTTAAACAAAATATGGTGTCAAATATATGCATGTGTTGATGAGTGATGACATGAAGCAGAAAATAGAAAATATGAATTTTAACACTCCATTAAGTATGCCACCACAGATATACTCGAATCTAAATATGAATTTTCAATTACAAATAGAAAATATTTTGCAAGTACATAGCTTCAGTTCCTCACACTCAAAAGCGAACAAAAAAAAAATCACAATATATTTTCTTTGAAGCTATAGAGAAAACAAAAAAAAAACTTTTCTACCACACAAAAGTAGTTCAATCTTTTTTAAAAATATGGAAGCAATATCTATTAGCCGACAAGAACTCTTACGGACCAAGTTTTCTTCCCATGATCCAGTTATTCAAAGTTCCCTAATTTTTAATATTCTTTTTTTTTTCTGTTTAAAATAACTTTTAATATTCTGTTTTGTTCAAACAGTTAAACATAGTTTTTGACATTTTGTGACACAATTGGTATACGTAAATAAATTTGTTTACGTATGGTTTACAAAAGGAAATTTAAAATATACCCCCAAAAATATAAAGGTAATTCATTTGAAAATCAAGTTAAAGTTTTTGCTAAACAAGAAAAAAACGAGGTCGATCGTGGCCGGACATGCCATAGAAAGATAAGCCTAAGCCAGGAGCGGCAAAAGACGCAGTTTCCACGGTCATGCGCTGCTGGACGGTGGTGGCACCGGCTTCAGCAAACTCCTTCACAACATTACGGTAATACGCTTTGATCTTTTTCACGAGCCTCACGTAATACAGTCTCAGCCACTTGAGCCTCGTCCTCGCCACCATCTTCTTAAGGGAGAACCTGCCACGTGGTATACTGTTTCTACCTCCGAGACGTACAACTTGTGGCTTACGCCGACGGATATAGATCTTCCGGCGACTTGATGGCCACCGGAATGCAGTGGAGGCGGCAGTGATGACTAAATGGGGATCCATTGAAATCTCCCGATAGAATTGTATAGAAGAAAGAAGTAGAAAGATGGTTTATGGAGTTAGATTGAGAAACTTATATATAGAACAAATTTTAACCAAAAAAAAAAAAAAAAACTTATATATAGAGAGACTAGAGCTATGAAATGCGTCTTTGCGGTCACACTTATGACTTAATATGACATATTGCGTAATATCCGTAAACTAATACTATATGTCCAAATCATAAACCATTTATAGTTATACCGTTTTGTTTTTAAAATTTTAATTTTTTTTAGGGGATTACCTACACACCACGACATTTCAGTAGTACCACATATTTTAATTGTGTATTAAAATTATTATACAAAGATAGTAGTTAGTAGATTACTATATTAAAAAAAAGAAGAAGAGAGAAATAAGCTGGAAGAGGGGTTAATGAAATAGAAAATGGACTGCACATGATGCTTGTTATCAGTTAGCAATATGTTTCTATCATATTATAGCAAATGATGCATAGAGAGATCGTTGATCAATATGGTGATTATTAACTAATTGGTCAGAATATCGGTTTTTAATCACCATATATTATTGTGTAATTTTTATTTGGCAATATCCAACATGCCATGTCATGTATATGTTACATGCATAAAACTATCGGAATTGGATAATAAAATTGTGTATAATCGGTAGTCATTTCGCGAAGCTTCTGGGAAAACATGTAAGAAGGCAAGTAGATAAGCTTGTACAAGAGTAAGCCTACTAGTTCTGCCTTGCTGCATAAGAAGACACATAGTAAACGTAGCTCAAGGGACCCCTTTTGTCTCTATTACATAGAAAGTCAACTTTTGCAAATTTTCTAAGTTTATAGTGAAAACAATTCACCGGGAAATGATATATGTGTACGTTATTTATTGGACGGCTAATGTAAATTCAATTTTTTTTTTGATGTTGACAAATGCAATAGTACTTTTTTACTATCACACACAATTTATTTTCTATATTTTCAGAGATTTTTTTTATCTTAAGAATTATTCTAAAAATATGTGAAATAATATGGTATCAGATTTTGAATTTTACTTAAGTAGAGTGATAAAAAAGAAGAAGATTTGATATCGATCCTTGAGTGAAATTTTACAACGGCCAAGAGGCAAGAACCAATAAAATTTAACATGTAAACTAAGTTCTAACACATATTGTTGATCAAATGAGTTCACTCTTTATTAACAACCACACAATGAGTTATTTTTATTATTTGAATCGAAATCGTTTGTTTATTACAAAACATTTCACTGCTGGACAGATGCATGAGATCGAACAAGAACCCAAGTTTACAAACGCAATCGAATAGTCTGCTCATTCACCTCAAACATAGTGGTCTAACCCAAGAGTGAGGTCTCAATAATGAGTAAACAGATCGGCCCATTAAACAAACCCAATTTAAATGATTTTAAAGGAAATATAACACCAGAGCCAAATTTGAATGATAAAATTATCAATCAGAATGACTGAGCTAAGCCCTGACTCCATTGAACGGCCACCGGACTATGTTAAAAGAAAATAAATGTTGGAATATGTTCATGTTGAGAGAAATATGTTAAGAGAAAACAAAATATATATTTATACTGTTGAGAGAAAATAAATGTTAAGAGAAATATAAATGTTCACAAACAAATATATTTCAACAACAAAAACAAAAAAAAATGTTGAGAGAAAATAAATGTTAACAAAAACAATAAAATAAATGTTGACAACAAAATATTGAGAGAAAGAAATGTTAACAACAAAAACAAAATGTTTAGGAAAAATACGTTATCAATTCAGAGAAATAAAATGTCTTAAAAAAGTTACGATCAGATGGTTCTTAAGTTCTAACATATATTGTTGACAAAGTAAAAGAGCCCACATAAATTATATTCTTGATTCAAAGTGGGATATTAATGTTCAAAATGAATAACAATATAAACCGCACTAGAATGGGGGTATTGTTCAAAATGAATAAGAAAACACCATTTTAAAGAAACTAACCTCTTACAAATTCCGCGAAAGAAAATAGATGATATGTACTAAATTATTAATCCATCTAATACCAATTAGTTTGATTTAGAAAATAGTACCAAACGTATTGTACCTTTTAATCAAAGATTGAAGTTATTGCTATTTGCTAATCTTTTACTATTAACACAAATTTAAAGCAAATGAGTTCAATCTTAATACACTTTTTTTGTTTGGTTCGAATCAAAATCATTTGTTTATTATTCTCTGTTCCTTATTAATTCTATTTTTAGAAGAAAAAAAATTTATTTCAAAAAAATCAAATTTTTAGTTTTTTATGCATGTTTTATTATTTATTAATGATAAATTATAAATTTCAAAAGAAATAAATAAATACTGTTGGTTTAGGAATAAGATTAATAAAGAGGAGAGGGAGTATTAAACATTTCATTGCTAGACGGATGCATGTGATCGAACAAGAACCCAAGTTTACAAAGGCAATCAAATTGCTCATTCATCTCAAGCATAGTGGTCTAACCCAAGAGTGAGGTCTCAATAATGAGTAAAGAGATCGGCCCATTAAACAAACCCAGTTTAAATGTTTTTAATGGAAACGTAAAACCAGAGCCCAATTTGAATTATCAATCAGAACGACTGAGCTGACCCCGACCCCATTGAACGGCCACCGGACTCTTAACCACGTGTTCACCGTCGGTCCATTCGATCGATCCGAATTCATGACCCGGCACGGATCCAACTCCTCCGCCGAGAACAACGCTCTTAAACGTCACTTCATACACCAACTCGCTCTTCTCCTTGCTAAACTCAAGCTTGCTCGGAGACACCTCGATATCAACATTCGTCGGAGCTTTAACTCCGACTTCGTACACCGCGTCAACGTTGCTTCCCACGTTTTTAACAACCCTTCTGTATTTCACAACCTCTCCGGTCGATCCGAAAACCACGGAGAAAGATGGGTAATTGAGATCACCGGCGGTTCTGAGCTTGCTCGTTTCGCAGGCGTTGTATAGAGTTGGATCTTGAAGGAAGACTAGAATCCCTGGAAACTCGTATCCCACGGCGCAGAGGAAGGCGACGTACTCTTTCACATCGATGTCGTAAACCAAACCAGGATTCAAGGCTTTGTTTGGATCGACGTGCCCAGCTCCGTGGATGAATGAGTTCGATGATTTACCGGTGGCCAGATCCTCGATTGGTTCGCCGGAGTTTTCGATATCGTAAGCGGTTGTAACGAGGGCAGATTTGATAGCTGCAGGTGACCAATCGGGATGTGCTTTACGGAGGAGAGCGGCGAGTCCGCTTACGTGTGGGCACGACATCGATGTACCGGAGATGATGTTGAATTGGACTCGTCTTGGGTCAATATCCAAATCTGTGGGACCTACCATCCCGGTCCAACCGGCTAAGATGTTTACTCCAGGCGCAATCACGTCCGGTTTGAGGATAACCGGTGTTATGTGGTTCGGTCCACGGCTGGAGAAAGCGGCGACTCTGGGAGAAGGCGGAGATGGTCCGATTAAGGTGCCAAGGAAACGGATTGTTGCCGTCGGAGAGTCTGATGTTTTGATGTAGTCGCGGATTTGATCTCCAGCTGTAGCTCCGACCATTGTCGCCGGGACGAGATGAGAATCGGCGGTGAGTTCTTCACCGCTTTCGGCTGTATTCGCCAGAATCATACCTGCACCACCGGCTAGCTTGACGGCACTTCCTTTCTCAACTCTGGCGTTGCCTCCTCTGTCACAGAGAACGATTTTGCCTTCCACCAATGATGAGTTCAATTTCCCAGGGTAACACAATCTGCTTCCGCAATCGCCGGAATATACCAGAGAAATTTGAGAATCCGGCAGAGATTCGCCAGCGTAAAGCGAAGTTCCCGTGAAGACTTTTCCGTCGCCAGTGATTGCGTCTGCTGAAAACTCTCTGTCAATGGTGGACGCACCGACGGTTAGGATCCAAGGAGCTATGTTGGTTGCGGTTTCAGGACCAGGACCAGAATTCCCGGCGGAGCAAGAAACGACGATGCCGTGCCGCGTCGCTCCAAATGCTCCGATCGCAATAGAGTCCACATGATACTCCGGGGCGTAACCGCTGGCGCCAACGGAGAGAGAGATCACGTGAACACCGTCTGCAACCGCATGATCCATGGCGGCGAGGATATCGGAATCGTAGCATCCGCCGGTCCAACAGATTTTGTAAGCGGCGATTCTAGCCTTAGACGCCATCCCACGCGCGGTTCCTTGCGCGTAGTGATACAAACTCGCGTTAGCTACCACCGATCCAGCAGCAGTAGATGCCGTATGCGTTCCATGACCTTCTGTATCACGAGGCGATCTCGATTCCTTGGCTGCATGCTTTGCTGTTTCATTCCGTTGTGTTAAATATCCTTTGTAAAACGCTCGAGCTCCGATTAGCTTCCGATTGCATGATGAGGCTGGAAAATCGGGTCCGATTTCGCATTCGCCTTTCCATGTAGATGGAACGGGACCAAGACCTGAATCCGAGAAACTTGGATGCTCAGGCCAGATTCCAGTATCTAAAACGCCGACGATCACGTCTTCGCCTTCATCGGAGTTGCTCCAGAGCCCAGAGTTTTGAGAGAAACCGAGGAAGGCAGGCGTGTGAGTTGTGTGGATCTGACGCGCCTGATCTGGGATAACGGAGATGACGGAAGGGTGACGGCGGAGGGCAGCGGTTTGGATAGAGGAGAGACGAGCGGAGAAGCCATGAACGGCGCGTGAGTAAGAGTAGAGGAGAGTCGCAGGTTGGGGAGAAGTTGGGAGGGAGCGGAGGAGAGAGACGTGCCAGTGGTTGTGGGAGGAGAAGAGAGAGGGCTTATGAGATCTCTGCACATGGACGATGTAGGATTCTAACCCATCCGATGATGAAGAAGAAGAGGACGATAAGAAACAGAGGAAGAGAGAGAAGACGAAGAATGACGAGCAAAGAGAGAGCTTAGCCATGGCAATGGCGATGGAAGCAAAGATACCTTCGGTGACGTATTTATTATCTCTTTGAGCTGTTGAATCTTGTATTTCGTCAATTGCCACGTCAGCAATATATTAATAATTGGTCCCAAATGATTCCTCCAAAAAGATAACAATTTGGTTCACTACCATATTAAATTTAAAAAACTGAAATAATGCAAGTATCAAGGAGGAGACGTGGGTCACATGACTGATTCAATGTTGACACGAGGATAATAATATACTCTTGCGGTTATAAAATTGGCAGGTATGACAAAAGGACAAACCAATAAGAAACGAACACTCATAAGCACTTGTCAAAAGATTCAGTTGAAATTTCGTAACAATAAGCCTCTGATTAGTTGTTAGTTAGAGTCAAAACAAGGTTACAATAGCATTTTAAACAGCCGATGGTATGAATCCCATGGCGCAACTGAGCCTGAAAGTGACGAATATCAGATATAGAGCAATCAGTCCAATACCTAAGGTTTTGTTAGGTCGCATGTCGTTGCGCGGGAGTATCACCATAGCCCAAACAAGACCGAGTACTAGAAACCCAAGTGTGTAAAACAGGCTTTTGTCTTCTGGTAGCATGTATGTGTCAGGACTCTTGGACCATGCGCCGAGAAGCATCGACATACCGAGCCCGACTAGTGTGTTGAACATTGGACCGGCATAGCATCCTGATAGAGCGATTTGTACACCATCCCCACCGTTCATCGACAATGCTATATTTGACAGTAAGTCACCCATTGAGTTTCCCCAAGCAAGCACTGTTAGCGCAAGTATCGATGGGTTGATTCCATAGATCTCACCAAATGTCACCAGAAGAGCAACAAGTTCGTTTGCAATCATGTAGAACCATACAATGCTCATGATAAACCCGCCAAGAACCCAAGGGATCAAGAGCGTTCGAGGTGGGTGTTCGGGTTCTGTGTGTTTGTAAGCTAGAAAGCCAAGAGTAGAGCCGATAGCAATGCCGATAAAGTATGCCACACCACAAGCTAAGGAACTCACATCGTCTTGGCTACTCCAGAGAGACGCCAAAAGGACAGGCGCTAATGAAACACTGGCCACAGCATATGTCTTTGACCATGTATCTTCCTCCACTGATGGAATTGTTAACCTCCTTGGAATCGTCAGCGGAATTTCCAACAAGGAAGTGAATTTAGTACATAAGGAGCTCTCAACTTCTGGACTGTCATCAATCCATCCCCAAGGCGGCCTATCTTCCTCTTGTACACTAACTTTCGCGAAATGGTTTGAATAGATGGCCACATTTGAAGCCCACATCCACTGAGGAAGACTCTGTAGCCGAGGTGGACCATCCTCATGGCCAGTTTCGATTAAGGGGGTGTTCATTGGAATATCCTCTCCAACACTCGGGGAAAATACACTTCCTTGCATAGGTAGCAAAGGAGTAATAGCCTCTAGTTTAAACCTTTTAGCATGTTTTCTCAGAATCACATTCGCTGCCACGAGGAAAGCATAAACCACATATATCGAGACAAACGCGATAGCAATCCGGACTGTCACTTTACCAACCATCAAAATCACAAGCAAAGACACGAGCGTGAAAAGGAAGAAACTCAAGTCTCTGATGAAGCATTTCTTATCGATCTTGACTTCCTTATCCGCAACACAGAGCGAAACAATCCCAACAACAACTGAAGTAACAAATACAGCACCACCCAAAACGCTGTTAAGACCCACTTCTCCTTTCTCTGATCCAACAAAAGCAGCTATACTTGCAAACACATCTGGTGCTCCATTCCCAAGTGGAAGCAACGTAACACCAGCAACAGTTGGAGGCAGCCTCAAAAGCTTTGAGAGCTTCTCCAATGAGCAACAAAAGTAATCCGCAGCCGTATTACCCAAGAGATAAAACAAAGCAACAAGCCAAATACCCAACATCATGTAACCCAAGATCCTGAAATCTCTACAAGAGCAGAAAAAGAAGTAGAGGTAATCAAAGAATCCATCAGGGGAGCAACTTGGGTTTGCTCTTAAGAACTCGCATTGATCAGCGTAACCCATGTGTTCATGTAACCCCGAGCATATTACAGTACTAGTACTACTCAAGCTGTAATTATCAGAACCGTTGAATAACTTGGACGTATTCGTATCAATTTCAGTTATATACCGACGAACTACCGTAAACTGGTTGAATTTACCTCCACTACCACCGCCATCGACGGAAGACGCGTTCCTTAACAAAGAGCTCCTGAGTATATCGCTCCGATCAAAGAAGAAGCAAAACAGAACCAGAGCACAAAGACCGTTAAAAACCCCTCGAAATTTGGGATTTTTCGAGCTGTAAAGAAAACTCACCGCGCTCATTTTCAAATCTCATAAACCCCAAGCTAATCGAAACAGAAAGGGGCCTAGGGTTTCAAACAAACAAGATATGATATTAAATTTTTGAAAAACCTTATCGATCCCTAGTTTCGATCAGGTAAAACGCAATTGAGAATCAGGTGGTCGCAGAGATTCAAATCAACGATCGAGAAATTGTAATTTTCTCGTAATTAACCTGGAAATTGAAAGTTGGCAAACGAGAAATGGTGTGATCGTACAAGGAAACAAGGGTGAGGAATCTGCGCCTGTCAAACAATGGTGCTCAGGTTAATTTGACCCAACAGACGTGGCATTTTTTCATTTAAAAATAAAATGATGATTCGGTAGTTGATAATAAGGAAAAGATTATACTTTATCTGGCATATTACAAAGTAAACTTTAGAAATTAGAACATTCCAATTATTGTTTTATTTCTCGTAGATACGACTAATACCATCTCCAATGGAACTGCAAAACACCATTTTTGTGTAATTTTTATACTAAAACCTTTCTAATAAAACTCTAAAAATCACACCATAGTGCTACAGTATTACACCAAATTTGGTGCAATACTATTCACAATACTAAACACTATTTAATTATTTTATTAATAAAATAATAAATATAATAAAGAAAAAATAATTTTAAAAATAGATATAAACTGAGAAAAAAAATATTTTTAATATGATATATTATTAGTGTAATCTAATTATAGAATAAAAAAAATTAATCAAAAACTATTAAATAACAAAACAAATATTTATTTTAATAATAAAATAATATATAATATTGTTTTTAGTGTTGTGGTTGGAGAAAACAATTTTTTTAGTATTAAAATTACACTAAAATAGTGTAATTTCACCATCAAAATGGTGTGTAGGGTTGGAAATGCTCTAAATCATTAACATAAATCAGACAAAGGTTTAGTCGTGGTTAGGCTAGAAAGAGACAATTTAATATTTAGTTCTGATAATATATTTCTTGTCCTCATCCATTCCCCCACCGAAAAAGACAATCTTCTAACTCACTATAATAACGAAAAATAGCAAATGTTTCTTTACAAATAAATAAACATTTTCGAATATTGGAGAAACAAAAAAAATAAAAGAGAACCTTTAATAAAGGAACTAGTCAATAAGATACGAATTTACAACTGAAAATACAAAATTTACCGCCAAAACAAAGAGGAAGAAAATCACGAAGAGAATGCTTTAAGGATGTTCCAGTGTAAGCTCTTGTATTAGCCGTTCGATCTGTCGTCTGTAAACAGGCATGAAATGATCGCTAATCATCCTCTGCGATAACCTCACCTTACTATACAATGACCTCGGCGTCAGAAATATTCCTACTCTACCCTCTTCCACTGTCTCCACTGCCGCAGGGGCACAACCATCTTCTTCTTCTTCTTCTTCGTTAGCTTCTATGGCCTCAGGCCGGACAGTCACAATATGCATAATTTTACCCGGTGGGAGGAATCTGCGGGATTCTTTCATCTCGGACATCCGGCTCTCCGGCTGGGCCACACCAGCCTCTGCAATGACGGCTTCTTCTTCTTCTTCGATTTCTTTTGCCACGTCGGCTTCTTCAGGCTGCTCCGAAGATTCATGGTAAAGGTCATGCTCCAGCTGCTGCCATAGCTCAGCTTCAGTCATCCGCTCTTCTCGTGTTTCGATTTCCACTGGATCATCACATTCGTCACGATCAGTGGCTCCAAGACGAGCAGATGTTTCATCATAGTTAGAACACTCAGCTTCTGATTTCCATTTCCCAGTGATTTCTTCATCTGTAACAAGAAGAAGATCTGAAGTTTCAGGTCTATCTTGGGATATTGCTTCAGAAGAATCTAACTGACGTTCCGAGTTTGATTGAGTAACAGAGGCTCTGCGTCGGGGTCCCATACATGACCAAGAAGACAAGTTCAGTGCAGGACGGGTAAGCATGCTTTGAGCTCTTCTCATCACAACCTGCAAGAGTTTGTTTTATTTAGAAACTTTTTCTTGACAGCTATTAAAGCTCAGGGGCACATTCAGTGTAGTTTATTACCTGAGTGCCACTAGAAACTGGGCGTAACATTGCACCAGCGCCAGCAACTTTTGCTTTGGCAGTGGCCATAGAAGGAAGTCGTGATCCTAAAGCCGTCGCTGAGCGATAAACAGTGCTGAGGATTCGAGTGCGTTCAATTTGACTTCTCAGATCATTTAGCCAAGCAGATGCTGTTACCTGCACAGGTGGAAAAAGAAGAACAACTGGTTTATCTCAAGACAATACAACAAACGTTTTCCCAAGTATATATATAAAGAATAGAATTTGTGGTCTAGGAAGCTCACCTCAGCGCGCAAGTCATCTACTGCTGCAGCAGAAAATGTAGGCACCAGATCAGCTCCGTTTATGACAGATACGATGAAGTCATTCCCAGAGTCAGCTAATTCCCAAGTCATACAAGCAGCTGAAGAACATAGGAACAAAAACCTCAGTCTTATAGTATATCTTAAGAAGGTATCAACATGTAGTTGAGAACTATGCTGGATGAAAAACCTGGAGCAAATGTAACACAGGTAGCTGATGAGAGCATTTTCTGCTCCCGCAAAATATATGTTAAAAGTGCAGCTGTTCCACCGCCCAAAGAATGGCCTACGATCTGCCAACAAAACGCAGGAAGATTACAATGTATGAGGTTAGAGACAGTCTTTAGATTCTCACCCAAAGGGTTTTAGAAAAAGGTGAAATCAAGAATAGAGAACAGGCCACATAAAGGACCTTGATTTTGTAATCTGGATATTGCTCAAGACCCTTGAGAAGACAAGGGGTGGCAAGTTTTGCTATACACCGGGCAGCAGCAACCATACCACAATGTGCATATCCTAAGACCAAATTGCTGACCCCTCTCTCATTCACAACAGTATGATGGAATGGTACAACTCCTCCTGTTGCAGCAGTCAAGGTGTCCTTGATGCTATGCGTACCACGGATCAACAATAGAAAGCATTTTGTATTGTGATTGACAAGAACCGTAAAGGCTGGCTTCAATATCTACATAATGCAAAATTCACAACTAATTCTCAATATCTATGACGAAAAAGTGCATAGGAGTCTAAGAGTTGTTAAACTTTACCCCAGCTTTGGGTTCGTGAATAAGGACATTTTCCTTCGTAAAGCCGGTTTCTTCTAAGAACAACGGAAACGGCTTCTTGGAGAAATGCCAACACAATGTCAGCAAGTGCAAAAGATATCTGAGTTCAGTGGCTACTTCTGCTCCTTTAAGCTCTATACTATCTTTCCCACCAAAGACACGATCAACATGTAGAAGTCCCTGCGGTTTTGGTTACACAATTACAAAACATTCAACTTTGACCATGAATCATTAAAAAATCAAAAACTTATCACCGTTATAAAGATCAAGAGATGTTTACCTGCCTCTTGATGAGGAAATTGATCCCAAAAGCAAGATCTCCAATCGGCCACTTCCCGAGAGTCTCAGAGTAAGTAAAACGAAGAGTCTCAGAAAGAGTAGAAATTGTCTCCAACCAAGTTGCTGGAGCTTGAATAAGTCTATGCGAAACACGGTCAATCCTCAAAGAAGTACGAGTAGTAGAAGTTTCGGAATTCTCATCGTCAACATCAGATGGACCCGCTACTAATTTCCGGTTTAACGTGTAATATAGAAGAGCAGCTGCTCCAGCTGCGGTAGCCATAGTTGCAGTTGCCATGATCAATCTATCCCTAAAACATCAATGAAACAATTCAGTATAAAAAAAAAAATCACTCAGTAGCTCAACAGCGTTTAGATGTTGAAAAAATCTAAGACGAAACTCAGTCTAAAAATATAACAAATTTGATCTAACTACATTGGATGTCACAATTTGAATCTCCAGAATCAGCGAAGAGTGCATATAAGATCTTAAGTATCTCCGATTTTTGCCAGAGATCTTCAAAACATCTAAAGCTGGAAAATTGGATTCAATTTCGTACGAAAGGACATTGCTTTCACGATTTATCCCCAAAATATAAAAATTCGGGATAAAAAAAAACAACTATCCATTAATAGCAAACTCTCACTTTCCTGAAATTTATCGAAAACCACAACAAACCCTACTCCTGATAACTATCTCGTTTTCAACCGATACAATTGATTGGGACTTAACTTGAAATTTTAACATGAACAATTACAAAGGAACAGGATCCGTGAACTGAAAAGAAGCAAAACGAAAAAAACCCTAAATCTCCCAAACATCGCATCGGTTAAACACGAATTTATTTGAGATTCGAACCTGGAAAAAAAAAGACGAAATCGTGACCCTGATTTTAGGGTTTAACGGTGGAGAATGTTAAGGTTGCTTATGTACGATATCTCCGTGAAAGGGGACTTTGTCGCCGATGATGATAGCTACAAAAGCGAAGCAAAGTGCAATCTGATTTTAGTTTGCTTTAAATAAACAGCGCTACGTTTTTGTGCTGAGCAAACGCCGCGTAGTTTCGCGCCGCCGAGATCTGTTGCTAACGTGGCAATATTCTATTGGATCACTTAGCGTTCCTGAGCCGACGTCGCTTGTTGAATTTAACAATAAGGAGTTCTACAATATTAAGCATCAAATATACTTTTTTTGGTTAGCGAACAACTATACTTTTTTATTGGTCAAGAATAAATAGTAGATTTAAATTGTACTTACGAATAAAAATGTTAGACGACACATATATTTCACTTATCCTTTAAACACATAACAAACAAAGTTAAATGAAATTTAGATTGTCGAAGTAGAACTAAATTGTAGATTTCCTTGTTTCTTTTTTCTGTCTCACTCATTTTTGGGAGTTTTTATTGCTAATGTGATCGTGATTCTCAAACCAAGTATTACTAGTGTTCTTTATTTTCTAGAAAGATTTTATCGAACCTCAATCAAGTGAATGATTGGTGATATGATCATTGAATCCTCAAATACTAACAAAAGCGTTTTCTTAATTGCCCAAAATGTTACTCAAGGCGAAAATATGCAATCATATGTGTCACAAAGTTGTATTCTTTAATTTCAAGGTTATCTCCTTTAGAGTTGGAAGTTCTTTTTAAGCAATTCTCTCGCTATTGTGGGTAAAGAAATAAATTAATTTTTTTTTAGTTGGTTTTGTTTTCCGAATGCGATAAAGTTTTGTGGTAAATTTACTTTTCATTAATTCCAATCCATGTATTTTCACTTTTTTTTTTTTTTTTGTGTGGGAATATTTTCACTTATTCTAATTAGTAAATTTGGGAAGTGTTTGAAGTAACAAGTAAACGCTTTATCTATCGAGTCAGAAATCTCGGACAATTTTGCCCTAAGATCCCTAAAAAGGAAAAACAAACAACATTAAAAAACCAGCAGCGGTCGATTAGCTCGCGTTAGTTCTTCGAACTTTCCTCCAACGATTGATCTCATCCAAGTGCAATCGGATCTGGGTTTTATATTTTTTTGACAAACCCGAGTCCATCTTCGATCTCGAGTGTAGAAAGTCCCAATCTTTTTCTTTTTCGCTTCCTTAATTTAAACCCTTTGGTCAAAACCCTAACCTAGATTCCTCTTTCCATCTTCTTTGTTTATTTCTATCAAATTTCTCTCCTTCACTGGAATCTGAGAACATTATCGGTTGTGTTTGTAAGAAAGACCGAAACTTTTCTTCAATTTCGTGTGGATAGCGATGTCTTGGGCCGGTCCTGAAGATATTTATCTTTCAACCTCACTCGCCAGTTATCTCGATAGTAATCCGTCTCTCCTTCTCTTTTATTCCCAGATTTTTTGAAGCTTATGTATGTATGTGTTAGGGAGCTCAATTTTGCAAACAATTCAGTGTTTTTTTTTGGCGTTTGATTTTGAGTTCTTATTGATATTAGGCATTAATCTCCTGCGGCCTGATTCGAAGCTTGTCAATTTTGGTGTTGGATTATCGCAAACGAGACACTCCTTGATTAAGATATTGAATCTTCATAGCTTTAGTTTATATATTGGGTCAACTCTTCAAAGCTTTTAGCATGCATGAGATAAAACGTGATGGCATTGCTGGCTCATTTTTTATTCAATTTAGCAAGTATTTATTTTATCTTCTGTCTAATTTGATTCACTGTCGGCTTAAGAATCCAAATTCGAGTTCTTTTCCACATTGGTTCTTTGAGTTTGAAGGTTCATGATCTTCTTCTATGTGCATCAGTTACTTATATATGTTGGCTCTGCTCTTAACAATGCAGGAAAACTACTTGTGCTCCTCAGAGATGGTAGAAAGCTAATGGGAACGCTCCGTTCCTTTGATCAATTTGGTATTCACTTTTCTTTTTCATTCTCATACATTTGTGATATTGTTGAGGGAAGAGAGATCTAAACCATTCTTTTGTTTGCTGTAAATATACAGCCAATGCGGTTCTAGAAGGTGCGTGCGAGAGGGTAATTGTTGGTGAACAATACTGTGACATTCCTTTAGGCCTCTATGTAATCCGTGGAGAGAATGTTGTTCTGATTGGTGAGCTGGTAAGACTTCTCCTTGTTTCTTTTTGTTATCCCACTTTGTGTTTTCCAATTCACTGAGTTTGGCCTCAAACCATGTGTTAGGACACGGAGAGAGAAGAGCTTCCTCCACATATGATTTGTGTCTCAGAGGCAGAGATTAAAAGGGTAAGGCATCACATCACATGTTTTGACTTTCACACATCAGTAACAAATTGATTAGCAAAATTTGACTCATTTGTGATGGTGTGTGTGTGCTGATGATTTGGTTTTTGTGGAATCTGTGTGTTGGTGTAGGCGCAGAAGGTGGAGAGGGAAGTAAGTGAGCTGAGAGGAACAATGAGGAAGAGAATGGAGTTTCTTGACTTCGATTAGACCAGACTGGCACCATTCATACTCGGCTTGATGCTCTCTTTGGCTCGCAAGTTTTATGATGAGCCTTTTTGGTGTGTTGATTTGGGGGATCGACAACAAGTCTTATGTTTCATTTTGGAAGAATATGACAAAACATAATCTCTGTCTGTACTTTTTTTCGTCTTCGGATCTATTTTTTTACCTCTTTAAATGAAAAAATTTAGCAATTTCTTTCCTTATCTTGGAATTGGGCAGAGATGAAATGATTTGATATTGAAATCAAGACCTAAGACTTTTTTTCTTTCGAGCTTTTAAAGAAAACTGAACGTTGGCTTAAACTTGCAAAGAAAGGGGACTTGCCTATGGCTATGGCTATAACCAATCTGCAGAAACAAAACAAAAATAGAGCAAAAGAAAAGAGGATGTGGCACATTGCTGAATTTACATGGTATATATTGGTTTTGTGATCAATCAGGACTTTGCTTAAAAGAAATATGGCGCAAACAACACACAAATATGTTTACCTGGTGATTATTCCATCGGCCAGAAACCCTGTGAATAAAAATTCAAAGAATGGGTCTATTTCTATGACATCCTAATGTCTCTGAAAAGAAAGAAAGAAGACAAACTCTCTCTCGGTTTTCGATCTTCTTTCATCGCCTCCTCAAGTGTGGTGGTGTGGTATATCCTTCGAAGAAATCCAGAACGATGGTCTCAATATCTTCAACCGAATATTTCAAGTAGTTCTCAGGGTGTCTTCCACTCTCTATATGACCCCTGAACCTTCCAAGAAACGATCTATAAGCCGGGATTAGATGCTCGGATAGCGATATTCGGAGTTCCTCTCTAAGCTGAGCATCTGGAACCGACCATGTCGACTGAGTCCTGTGAACCTCTTCGAACATTGTATTGAACGCCTTGAACCTTTCTCTTAGTGCACTTCTTGATACACCAGAGGAGAAACTCCCACTCACATGTAATCCTTCATCTCTCAGGCTATTCAGTACTCTGACCCATGTGGCTCTCTGATAGTTTGTAGCTGCGTGTCTGAATATCCCAGTGAGTTTCCTTAAATAATGGTCTCCGATCATTTCTCTTAGCTCTGGTGACCTTTTCACTTTATGAACGATGTAATGGATGTTGTTCATGATGAATATATGAGCTAGAGATGTGTCTCTGTAATGGTGGGATTTCTCTTCTAAGTTGAAATGCAAGATCACAATCAACCATATCAAATGCAAATCCAATGGAGATTTACTCTCTAACTCTGTGAAATCCATATCCGGTGTGTTTGGATCAGACCCAGTTGAAGGATTCGACATGATGAGATCATCCAACGTTTGCTTATAATCAGAGATCATAACGATGTAGTTCATCACATACCTTGTCAATGGATGAATTGTTCCTCCAGGGACAGGAACTACTGAAGGTTCACGAAGAACAGCATTCTCAAATTCCGAAAGTATACCTCTCGCTGCATCCGCTAGTCTTGATTGAATCTCAACAGCTTGAGCACGAATAGTATCTAATGAATCTGAGTCAAAGATTGCTTCTATATCAGGCAACATATCAGTAAGAGCATCGTGTAAATCCAGAATCTTGAAGAGTTTCTCAGGTGATCTTCTACTGATGCTTATAGCTTCAGGGAAAGTGAAAAGTCGTAGAGCAGATGCTTTCACTGTCTCCATGAAACATGTCTCATCCATGGCGATGCATATACCATCAAATAGCTGCTCACATAGTCTCTTCTCACTGGAGAATACAACCCTAATGCAAACTTTAGCTGCACGGATCCATTGCCTAATCTTTCCTACTACAGCTTCCCAGTCAGGCCTCTGCACATCTCCGATGCTGATCTTCACAATCCCTAGCTGCTTGAATATTGTTTCTATGGCTGATTTTCGAACATTCCCGTAGACTTGGATACATTCACGGGAGTAACCGGCGGCGACCATACGCTGAACAATCGATCTTAAGTCAGAAACTGCCTCCGGCGATATCAGATCCATCTCGCGTATGCTGCTTGTAGATCTATAACTGCTTCTTCTACGCGTTAACCGGCCTGAACCGGAACCACCTGGCGAATTGGATTCTTCTTCTTCGGCAACATCAGTAGTAGCAGTTACGCTGCTATCGTCTCCAACCTCGACGGTCAAAGAAGGAGAAACTGATGATTCCTCGAGAAAAAGAGAATCAGGCTCGAAAACAGTTGTATGGGAGAGAAGAATGCTTCGGAACTCGTCTTCAAGCCTAGCCATGGCGATTTGGATAGCTGAGTTGGCTTTGACTTCGTAGTCATCGACAGCAGCAGCAGCAGCGGCGGAGGAGGAAGAAGAAGAGAAGGAGATAGATGTAGAAGACAAGGACCGTTGGATTTCATCAACGGCTCGCAGGAACCGATCCACCTCATCACGATCGCTTTGGAAAATCATCTTCCCTCTCGCTTCTTCAGACGCCGTTGAGTCCCACCGAAGTATTATCCTCTCCGCCGTCTCTAATTTCGAGCCATCGGAATCTAAACCGCCAATATTCTCCGGCGGGTCCATCTAAAATCAATCAGACACCAAACAAATCAACAACAAAAAAAACAAGAAAAAATTGGAAACCAATTGAATCATTCACTTACACAGATTCAATAAGGTATTCTCAGATGAAAATTCTTGAAGGAGATTGGTAGAAACCAGTCTGATTATTTTTTATAATAATCAAGAAATTTGTTTCTTATCAGAAGTCTAGTAAGGCGAGCTGTAAGTTGTATTGTTTTTTGTATTAATTTTGGAAGTTTCTGTAAGAGGTGGTGGGAAAACGGATATTAGTGTTACAGACTTTTCAACTCCTCGTGCTAAAATTTAACTTCTCCGAATTACTTGCCGGCGGCATAAAAATGCCGGGAAAAATTAAACTTTACTGTTGAATTATTTGGCGGTGAAATGTAGTCATAAATGCTATTATGCCTAAAATATAGTCCCATCTACATATCCAATCATGTCTTATGATCTTCCATTTTATAGTGGGATCATTGAAGCTAGTAATTTTGGTAACATTTTGAATCTAAAAATGTATGACAAATACACCTGAATAGATGCAATTGTTTTGGTAAATACTTTAATGAATTTTAGTTTCAATAATCAAAATAATCTAGCCGTTAAAAAAAATAAAAACAAAATAATGAATTCGTTTCGGTGCTAATAAACTCGGAAATTTACCTCGAACAGATAAGTTTTTATTTTTATTTTTTTCCCCCAAACTGCTATGACGTGGTTGGACCGTGTTGGCAAGGACATCAATTTATATTATCTCTGACATTTTGTAATCAAATGATTCAAAATTATCTGAGGATAAGAACGTACAAATTTGGTGAAGATTTTCAAATTATTCATAGTGGAGATGTTTTATATATTTTTGAACAGTCGAAAACCAGCTAAAATAAATGTACATTGTCAAACCTCATAATGAAGATATAGTTGGTGGACCATACATGATTTTAATCGAGCGGATTAACTAAAAAAAACAATACAGTCGTAATGAGTAATTTAAGGTAATTAAATGTTTTAAAATTTGTTAAGCTAACAATGATAATGATATAGCAGAAGAAAAATAAACTGAATTTTCATTTTAAATAATAATATAACATATTGATCCCTAGACCTAAGACCACGAGATACAAACACGATAAGTTTATCAAATTAAGACACAAGATGAAAAAAGAAAAATCAAATTCAGACACAAGATGAACAAAAAAAAATCAAATTCAGACATAAGACCGGACTAACCCAAGATACACGCCTGGGGGCCACAGCAACAAGTTAGTCAGAATAATGGTTCCTCGGTATCCACGCGACCAACGACGTCGTTTACATATGGGCTTGGGCCTAAATATGGGCTGTCAACAAGATTGAAGAAACAACAAGGGATTATTATTGGCTGTCAGTATAAATGATTGTCACAGTCTTGTGACGTTAGTTTCACCTCGCTTCTGCTCCTGCAATTAGCAATAAAATAAACTGTGCTATAAATAGTTCACTTGTGCCGCACGGTCCCTCTCATCTTCTACGGACAGCTTCTTTCTCTTTCCTCTCTGATTTTTTTTTTCCTCTTTCTACCTTTTTCTTTTTTCTTTTTTTTTTTCTCTTTTTTTTTTTTTGTTTCTCGTTTTTCTTTCTTCATCTCGTGAGCGATAGTACCTGAACCCTAGGGGAGGAAAAATCAAAAATTTTCTGGGGGAAACAAACAGATATCTTTCCTTTTCGCAGTGAGAAAAAAAAATGCAGAATCCGAGACTGAAGCAACAGCAACAACAACAACAACAACAACAAGCTCTGATGCAGCAGCAAGCTCTGATGCAGCAACACTCTCTTTACCATCCTGGTGTTTTGGCCCCTCCTCAGGTTTTTCTACCTATATACATCTCCGATGTGTCTAATTTTGGTCGAAATTGGAGTTTTTTAAAATAGTTTTAATTCCATTTCTACACTATTACCTCTCTCGTGGGTCCTTTTATTCCGGGTCGGGTTTAGTTTGTGTTCATCATTTGAAGCTAGGGCTCATTCCTAGGAGCTGTATCTTTGTGTTCCCTTTTATCATTTGATTGAACAGAAGGCTAGGGTTTTCAGATCCTGTAAGCTAGCATTTTTTTTTCTGTTATCTGTTGATGTCTTTGTGTTTTTAGTTTTCCTCAAATTTTTGATTCCGACAAAGATTTGTAATTTACTGAGCTGATGATATTTACCTTCTCGAGATTGCATTTCGTCACGGGGGATAGAAAAGAAATGATCTTTCTTCTTTTCCCTGCAATCCATTTTTCATTATTCGTTTTCTCATCATGCTTTTGGCATTTGCAGTTAGAGCCTGTTCCAAGTGGAAATCTTCCTCCTGGTTTTGATCCCAGTACTTGCCGTAGCGTGTGAGTGAGCGTTACTTTGCAAGTTTTTGTTTGAAAGTGCAGTTCTGAGTTTGTGAATTTAACTCCTATAATCATTTTAACATTCGCAGGTATGTTGGAAACATCCATACACAGGTCACAGAGCCTCTTCTTCAAGAGATTTTTACAAGCACTGGCCCTGTTGAAAGCAGTAAACTCATCAGAAAGGATAAGGTTCGAGAGATTCGAAATCCGCCTGTTTTGTAACTTTATTTGATTGTGTTTAGATTGTGAAAGCGACTCTCTTGTAAAGTATCATTATTGTTATGGACAAGCATGACAAAACAATATGCTTATGGAAAACTCTACTTGCTTCTCTGCTTATCTCAAACTTACTTAAAATGGACTAACGTATCTTTCTGATTTCACAGTCATCATATGGATTTGTTCACTACTTTGACCGAAGATCTGCTGCTCTGGCTATACTGTCTCTGAATGGAAGGCATCTGTAAGGAACAATTTTCATTGTTCTGTTCCTCTCTTTATTCTTCGAACTCTTTCACTTAGGTTACAGTACTTGAGTTCACAGGTTTGGACAGCCTATCAAAGTCAATTGGGCCTATGCCACTGGTCAGAGGGAAGATACATCAAGTAAGTTTTGATTTTTCAATAAGTTGCATTATTGTTTGTTTGTTTTTTAGGAGGGCTTGGTTGCTCAATGCTTTTGTTTCTATATGTTCGTAGGTCATTTCAACATTTTTGTTGGAGATCTCAGTCCAGAGGTTACTGATGCGACATTATATCAGAGCTTCTCTGTCTTTTCCAGTTGTTCGTAAGTTCTGATGCTAGATCAAACTCTTTTTAACTAATTCTAGTTGGTCGTAAAATAAAAGAATATCTGACGTAACCAAATTCCTCTATTGATTAAGCTTATCTGCTTAAACATCATATTCAACTCATAGTCTTTGACTGTAATATTTGAAGGGATGCGAGAGTTATGTGGGACCAAAAAACTGGGCGCTCAAGAGGCTTTGGGTTTGTTTCCTTCCGCAATCAACAGGTAATGTACATTCTTTAATTTTATGCAGTGACTATTTGTTTTTGCTCAAGGATTGTTCATGGTTTAAATTAAGGCTAAATGTTAATTTCATTGCAGGATGCTCAAACTGCCATTAATGAGATGAATGGTAAGGATCGTATAGTAGCTGAGATCTCATAACTTCATTCTCATTTGTGAACTCTGCTTTCTCAATTATGAAGGTCTTAGAGTTTGCCTAGAAAGACCAAGCCCGTGGATTATGTGTGTTTCTTGATTTATTAGTCAAGAGTTTCTGAAAGTTACATAACTTCTGTTTCAATGAGTCCCAAATTCTAGAATAGAGTTTTTCTCTTTATACGTAGCAATTAACCTTTGTTTCTATCACATCTTGTCAGGCAAGTGGTTAAGTAGCAGACAGATCAGATGCAACTGGGCCACGAAGGGCGCTACTTCTGGTGAGGATAAGCATAGTTCTGATGGAAAAAGTGTTGTAGAACTTACAACTGGCTCGTCAGGTTGTCTTTCTGTTTCTGTGTGTTCAACTACAATGATTTTCTCTGGGTAATATTAAAAACTCACAGCTAATAAATCTCATTGGTCGTTTAATTGTGCAGAGGATGGTAAAGAGACCTTAAATGAGGAAGCACCTGAAAACAATTCTCAGTTTACCACTGTTTACGTGGGAAACCTTGCTCCAGAGGTATGTTGTCGACTAGGAAATGCTCCTTGTAAGTTGTAACTTGGTTCATTGTCATAACAAAAACAGTTTTCTTGAGGCTCATTGATGAACGATTGTATCAGTATTTTTTGGGTACATTGTGACAGCTATATATCTTGCAGGTAACTCAACTTGATCTACACCGCTACTTCCATGCTCTTGGTGCTGGAGTTATTGAAGAGGTCCGTGTCCAACGAGACAAAGGCTTTGGTTTCGTGAGATACAACACGCATCCCGAGGCTGCTCTTGCTATTCAAATGGGCAACACTCAGCCTTACCTCTTTAACAGACAGATAAAGGTGCTTTAAGCTTGGCTTACCTCAAAACACTCTCTCTCTATTTGATCTTATTGTTCCAAAAAATTGCATTATCTGACATCTCTAGAAACGAATAATATAGCATGTTAGCTGACATTTGATTTTGTTATCATGTTGATTATAGTGCTCATGGGGCAACAAACCAACTCCACCAGGAACAGCCTCAAACCCACTTCCCCCACCTGCCCCAGCCACAGTGCCGGGTCTGTCCGCAGCTGATCTCTTAGCCTATGAGAGGCAATTGGCACTAAGCAAGATGGCTAGTGTGAATGCCTTAATGCATCCACAGGGTCAACACCCTCTAAGGCAGGCTGCTCATGGAATCAATGCAGCTGGAGCTACTGCAGCCATGTATGACGGTGGCTTTCAGAATGTAGCCGCCGCACAGCAGCTCATGTACTATCAGTAATAAACCTCAGATCGTGGCGCCGGTCTTATGTTTCAATCTCTTCGCTTTTTTTCTTCTTTTTTTTTTGGTAGAACTTGTTTGTGTGTGTGTCTGTCTTTTCTCACTTAAGTTATCCATATAAAAAAGCTTATTATCTGCAGTTGTATGCTTAGTTATGTATCCCCATGGATTGTAAGACAAGCAAATTACATTCAATAAAAGGGATTTGGATATCCATTTTGTGTTGTTTGACATAAACACAGACATACAAAAAACATTGCCGAAGAATCAGTCAGTCTCTAATCGAGAAATGTATGTATCATAGAAATTCCCGGCTTTCTCAAGATCTCCCAACTCAGTATAACAGTCTGCAATAGCTCCATATGCTTCAGTGCTACCAGAATCTTCTCCTTCTCTCTTCGAGATGGCTAGAACCATGGAGTGATATTGTATGGCTTCTCTATACTTCCCTTGACGTTGCAGCGAGGCGCCTAAGCCTCTCGCAGCCTTCTTTTCTTCAATGGGGTCTCTGAGATTCTGGGCAAGTTCAAAAGCTATCTTGAACTCTGCAAAGGCTTTCTCTGGCTCTTGATTCCTCAGAAAGGTCTTCCCTGTTTTCAACTTAGAAATCAACTCTTGTTTCTTTGGTTCCACAATGATTTCACTTTCTGGGATTCTAGCTCCAATTGGGGCATAGCTTAAGCTTGGTGCATAAGACTCGATTTTGGCTTGTCTCCTAAGAGATGCATTAATCTGACGTAGTTGTTCATTCAACCTCTGTAACTCCCCTTTTCTCTGCCGAGCAAGCAAACCTGGTTTGTGCATCACAAAAGTGTTATCAAAATCCCAACTAATACAGTTCGTCAAAACATACATTGAAGAAAGGACACATTATTACCTCCAACAGTGGCTCCAACAAGAGCTACAAGCAACAAAACTGGCATGTTAAACATGGAGCTCTCTGGCTCACACATCTCAGCAGCAAAAGCTTCAAGCGGTGTAGCCATCAGTAGGGAGTTTGTCAACAACACTGCCATCGTAGGTAATTTGTGCCTCCCAATTCCCTGCCACATCTATCTTTAAAGGCTTATTATCACAAAGGAAGACTTGACAACCCAAAAAAACCCAAGTCAAGACATTTTCCTGGTATTCAAGGTAAAGAAAAGTAGAAAACTAATAGGGTTTTTAGCTGAAACATCCTGGAGCTAACCAACATACCTCAAAATCTGACAACTTGTCAAGAGTTTTCACGCTGAATAATGGTGTTTGTAAGATTCCATTGCCTTCATGATCTTTGGGTAGGGAAGACAAATGTTGTTTAATCTTGGAGGTTGGATGATGAGCCGCAGGCTTTCTGATTACTGAGTAGCCAATAGATGTAGCAAACTTTCCAATCTCTGAAATGAGCCAACAAAACCACAACCTGTGAGAAAACCATCAAATTCGTTTGTTTATAAGCTCCTTAACTCTACGGGTATTAAATTCAAGTATTCGGGCTCTTCTTGGTCACTGATATGGATACGTATCATAATGATAACAAAGCTCTCAACAAGAATACAAATGAGAACAACAAATCAGGCTAGAGTTGAGGTTATAATCAAGCTACACACTAATGTCATCTATATGGCAAAATTCTCGAATTTAGACGCCCAAACTAAACCAACTTCCTCAGATAGCTTCAACATAATCATTCGAACGAAATTCTAAAAACAATCGATCAATCTCTGAGATTCTGATGCCTCATTACCCAAAAGAGGATCACTCACAAAGACTCTGAAGTGGAAAATCTGATTTAGCGAGTGGACGATGAGCTAACCTGGAGCTCGAGACTTGTCTCGCGGCGGAGGTCCGCTGCCGGAAGTATGAGAGAAGGAGGAGCAACACCGGATAAGCGCCGCCATCTCTATAGCTCCGCTCTCTGAGGATAAACCAACGCCTTGGGAGCTTAAGCCCGTTTCCGCTGGTCTTTTTTTTATGACTGCCCTTATACTTCTATTTAATTACAGTCTTACCCTTTTACTGAACTCGAAAATTGAAAACGCAGCGTTTTAAGCAGCTTTGGCTTAACTCTGGTGGCGTGACTATTCTGTGTCGTGACTCGTGACCACTGTATTTTCCCAGCGGAGTCTTCCACTGAGGCGGAGGATTTTTAAAGGGTTTAAGAATTTGACGAGTTAAAAACCCTAATCGACGCTCAAGCTTTGCCGCGCTTCTGCTAAGATTTGAAGTTGAAGGCTCTCGTCTGTCATCGAATATTTTATAGCATTTAGGGATAGTTTTCGTTCGTGAAGAAATGGATATGGATATGGACACTTCCCATAGCTACTTCGATCCCGAGGTCCTCAGTGTTAGAGATCAATTCCGTCGTTATCGGTAAACTATTCGACTACCCTTTTTCCGATTTGGATAACTATTCTCGATTTTCTGGGTCTCGTTTTATTGGATTTTAGGTGGATTTTTCATGAGTTGTCGATTTTTTTGTAAGTACACTCTAAATTAGCTGATTGTAGCTAAGACTTGAGTGCGATTGTTCTCGAAAGGTTCGGAATTCCGCTCAAGTTTTGGATTTTCTCTGATGAGCTCAATCTTTTAGGGTTTATGGTTTTATTAGTTCATGAAATCTGCATGTGGATTTAGCTCATTGATAAAAATGAAGAAAATTTTGCTAGGAATCAGTCTCGGAAACTTTTTCTATTCTTTATTTCTTGTAACTCTGCATTGATGCGTATTGTTTAATCACTTCTTTGCGTGTTTGAGGTATAAAATTTTGATGCCCGTGTATGTTAAATTATACATTGCTTTTCAGAAAGAGACACTCTACATCGCCACATGAGGAAATCTTGAGCTCAAATTTCAGCGAGAATAGATTACTTTATGACGGGCATAACATCCATAGTCCAACAAATACTGCTTTGCTTCTTGAAAACATTAAGGAGGAGGTTGACAACTTTCACACTGATCATTACGAAGGAACACCTGTGAACCTGATCTCTGCTTCCAGGAGGGAAAGTGATGGAATTCTGGATGATGATAATGAGGCTTTGTTTCGTCGAGTAGAAAGTCAATCACTGAAGGCTTGCAAGATTGAGAATGATGAGTTAGCGGAGAGTGGAGATACAACCTTTTCTTTGTTTGCTTCCCTATTTGATTCTGCAATTCAAGGTTTGTATGATATATCAGTCCTCGTATAAAATATGGGTATATGCATGAATATGCAGATATTTAGGTGTGTTTGGGCATGCATGTGTGTGCTTCTCATTTTTTCAAAATCTCAACTATGCAATGTTCCTACTTTTTGTGTTTGTAAGATTCCCTTTACTTAGTTGCTAGAGTCCCGTTAAGGTCTGGTTATCTCTGATTGTAATTATGTTGTCTTGGTCCTGCAGGACTGATGCCCATTCCAGATCTAATATTGAGACTTGAGGAATCATGCAGGCATGTTTCACAATCAATTAGGTATGTCTTCTGGCTCCGAGAGTTAAACCATCAAAACTTCTTCAATTTTCCAGTTTTTAATCCTTGTTTCATGTCTTTCCCGTTATCTACAGATATGGATCAGATATAAGACATCGTGTTGTGGAGGATAAACTAATGAGACAGAAGGCTCAGCTTTTGCTTGGTGAGGCTGCCTCCTGGTCACTTTTATGGAACCTATATGGAAAAGGTTAGGAAACTCAGCTCCATCTTTCTATTGCTTTGGCCTTTTTGTAACTGGGTAGGCTTTTTGTTCATTTTTTATCACTGATGTCTGTTAAAGCTCAGTGTCATGTAATATTTTCATGTCTACCTGGAAAATTTTCGACTAAAGTACTGGGTGATTTTTGTGTTAAAGATGGTACTAACAGTGATCTGTCTTTGTTCTTGCAGTTACTGAAGAAGTTCCGGAGGATTTGATCCTGGTAATGCACTCTTTCTTAATCTTTCTTCAAATGAATCATTTTATATTGGATACATCTTACGCATGGACTTATTTAACTTTGTTTAATGTTGGCAGTCCCCATCAACATCTCATTTGGAGGCTTGTCAGTTTGTTGTAAACGACCATACAGCTCAGTTATGCCTTCGGATAGTCCTGTGGCTTGAAGAACTAGCTTCAAAATCACTTGACTTGGAAAGGAAGGTGGCTATTCCAATATATTCCTTTTTCAATATATTCCTTTACCATTGTCATTTTGGTATGATACTTGATTAGTTGATCTGGTAGTTTTGGTGATTGATTAACATTCGATTAGAATTTAGTTACAAGGAAATATTAATGTTCTCAGGTGCGGGGATCTCATGTGGGTACTTATCTTCCTAACGCTGGAGTGTGGCATCACACACAAAGATATCTCAAGAAAAATGGCTCTGCCGCTGACACTGTACACCATCTGGATTTTGATGCTCCAACCCGTGAACATGCTTGTATTCTTTCTGATGACAATGTAAGCCTGTTCAGCTATGGTTGAAGTTAGGTTCATTTAAATTAGTTGTGCTGATGCGCACATTTTACATTTCCTTATATTTGTTCATTCAATATTAAATACATGGTATACATGTAAATAGACACAAGAAATAAAGAAAAAAGTAGTTAAAACAATATTGGTAGGACTGTACAGACAGCACTGCAATACGGATGAAAAGGGTTAAAGAATTTTTGTCAGAATGACCACCAGTTTCTTTTTCATAATTAATATTTGATACTCAGCTATCTGTAGCTATATAGCGTGGTCTGGGGCGTATAACATAGCAATTGTGAGCGTTTCTTTTGTATGTTCTAGTCTCCCTGTGGATGCATATATCTATACTGTGAAGGTCATATTTCGTTGTCGTGATCTCTGTTGGATAAAATTAATATTTACGACTTCTCTTTGGCAGAAACAAAATGAATCTGTTCTTGAGGATGTTTGGACTTTAATAAGGGCTGGGAGAATAGAAGAGGCATGTGATCTCTGCAGGTCCGCTGGGCAGGTAATATATATAAGGGATATGAATCCTTTAAGGGTGATGCTTAGACATGTGTTTAGCGATAATGTCGATTTAAATTTCTACTTTGGCAGCCATGGAGAGCAGCAACTTTATGCCCTTTTTCTGGAATGGACATGTTTCCTTCTGTTGAGGCACTGGTAAAGAATGGGAAAAATAGGACTCTCCAGGCCATCGAGGAGGAAAGTGGCTTTGGCAATCAGCTGCGTCTTTGGAAATGGGCGTCCTACTGTGCATCAGAGGTAATACAAATTCTGGATAGTTTTGTTGCTTTCTTAATGAATAAATTTTTGTTTTCCCTCTCACAGAAACTTAAATTACTGTTCTTTTTTTTGTTTTTCTGAAGAAAATTGCAGAGCAGGATGGCGGGAAACATGAAGTTGCTGTTTTTGCAACTCGGTGTAGCAACCTGAACCGCATGTTACCCATTTGTACTGATTGGGAGGTAAAGGCATACACACTTGTCTAATCAGATTGATTTTTGTTTAGCATATTCCAACTTTGCTTCCTTGTCTCCCATTTTTCTTTTGATTAACGTATTTTAACATTTTTTTCTTGGTTATGCCAAATTCTCAGCATTATATTTTAAGGTGCTTATTTGAAACGTCATTTGTTCTTAAGTTATCACCCTGCACATGTGTCCCTGTCGAGTTGAATTATTCATGAGATATTTGGTTATTGTTTAAAGATGGTTATCATTATGTATCATTGACAATACTTGTTTTCATCGCTACCATTCCTATTCAAAATCTTTGATAAAATGGAAATTGCTATCATCTCTAACTTATTGCGTAGCTTACTCTACCTGCTGTGTGCATTAACATTGTTTTAGTGTTGATGGTGAATTCTGCAGTCAGCTTGCTGGGCGATGGCAAAATCATGGCTTGATGTTCAGGTTGATCTTGAACTCGCCCAATCAAAGCCAGGCTTGACAGAAAGGTTTAAAAGCTGCATTGATGAAAGCCCTGAAACTATGCAAAATGGTTTTCAGGCATCACTTGGGCCAGAAGATTGGCCCCTCCATGTTCTAAACCAACAACCCCGTGACCTTCCTGCTCTTCTTCAGAAACTCCATTCAGGGTATGCATGCTACTATTGGGAAGTTTTATTTTTGTCCTCCCTGTAAAGAGCTACACCCCAACGTACTGTTTTGTTCCTGGCATAGGGAAATGGTACACGAAGCTGTTGTCAGAGCATGCAAAGAGCAACACCGGCAGATTCAGGTATTTTAATTGCCAAAGATTTTTCCGTCAAGCTATAAGAACCATATATTATATGCGTAGTCATCCCTAATACTTTCTTTGGCAGATGAACCTTATGTTGGGGGATATATCACATCTTCTTGATATCATATGGTCATGGATAGCGCCCTTAGAAGATGATCAAAGCAACTTCAGGCAATCAATAGTTTTTGCCTAGATACTTTCACTTCTATTAAAACAGTTCTGGGATATAGTTTTCTGTTGATTGTCGGATCCTAGCATTTTCTTTCGCATTAACCAAAATTCCCAACTCAGCGAGGTGGTGGTAGCGGTCTCTAAATGACTTACCTACTGCGCATTTGCTGATGTTTCTTGGCTGTTATAAAGATGAAAGATATATGTTTTTCCAGTATTGCTATATGAGTAACTTGACTCAATATGTTTTGCATTTGGCAGGCCCCATGGCGATCCTCATATGATAAAATTTGGTGCCCACGTTGTACTTGTTCTTAGGCATCTGCCTACTGATGAAATCAACGACTCTTTTAGGGAGAAGCTCAGTAATGTTGGTGATCTTATTCTTCATATGTGAGTCACTTCAGTTGGTTCCTCTGCAGTAACAGAGTTCATTTTATGGAACTTAATATACTAATTCATGATATATTACATGCATATTACATTCAACTGGCTTCCTAGTGATCTGTGAAATGCTGCCAGGTATTCGATGTTTCTATTTTCAAAACAACATGAAGAATTAGTAGGAATTTATGCTTCTCAGCTTGCTCGTCACCGATGCATTGAACTTTTCGTACACATGATGGAGCTAAGGATGCAAAGCAGGTATTTTCTATGTCAGTTATAAATTTTGGAGAGTCTTTCATATTGCATTGTGTGATCCTCTCTACTTTGCGGACAAGCACCCATTTGCTTATCAATATCTGGCATAAAGTTATTTCTTTGACATTTTTCTTCCTGTTTTGAAAAATAGCGTACATGTGAAGTACAAAATCTTCATGTCTGCTATGGAATACTTGCCATTCTCTCCTGTGGATGACTCACAAGGAAATTTTGAAGAAATAGTTGACAGGTATTCAAATGTCGAAATAATAATGAGATACATTTTACTCTAGTAATCTCAGAAAATGCAATTTCATGAAACATTCACAGGGTTTTGTCAAGATCCCGGGAAATCAAACTTGCAAAATATGATCCCTCAGTTGATGTTGCGGAGCAGCATCGTCAGCAGAGTCTTCAAAAAGCCATAGCCATTCAGTGGCTCTGTTTTACACCTCCATCTACTATAAAGGATGTCAAGGACGTTACTTCCAAATTACTATTGCGATCTTTGATGCACAGGTACGTCAATGCATACCAACATATGGCCTCATATAGTATCTGCGTCTGCGAGAAATCTTGACATATTAGCAATATGTAGGCTAATTTTGCTACTCTGTTAGCCTATTTCTTAATTCCTTAATGGATATGTAGTGTTGAAATCGAAGGACCAGAAGTCCTTTTAATATGTAAAGTATTTGTCTCCATTTTATTTTCTTCACTTCTGCCTCTGTTTCATGGTATTATTGTTTCTTCCTCTTTTCAGCAACATTCTTTTCAGAGAGTTTGCTTTGATTGCCATGTGGAGGGTGCCTGCAACTCCTGTGGGTGCACACACACTTCTTAGTTTTCTTGCTGAACCTCTGAAGCAACTCTCAGAAAATCCAGATACCCTCGAGGATTATGTGTCCGAGAATTTGCAAGAGTTCCAAGACTGGGTATGCTTCACTGCAATTTTACTGTTTGTTATTCCTTTGATTTAAACATCGAGTCCTTAGATAACTTTACGTACCTCTTTGTCTTTAAACAGAATGAGTATTATTCCTGTGATGCAAAATATCGCAACTGGCTCAAATTCCAATTAGAGAATGCTGAAGTCCCTGAACTGTCAGAAGAAGAAAATCAGAAAACTGTTGTAGCAGCCAAAGAGACTCTGGATTCTTCTTTGTTATTGCTCCTCAGTAAGTGATGCCATACTTTATAATATAGAGTTGACTTGTATGCACGACTTTGCAGTTTTTACATTGGTTGAAATTGCTGTTAACTGTGATAGTATTGAACCTCATAATATAGGACAAGACAATCCCTGGATGACATTTCTCGAAGACCATGTATTTGAATCAGAAGAATATTTGTTCCTTGAATTGCATGCAACTGCGATGCTCTGTTTGCCTTCTGGTGAATGTTTGCGACCAGATGCCACTGTTTGTGCGACACTAATGAGTGCACTTTACTCTTCTGTCAGTGAGGAAGTTGTTTTAGATCGCCAGTTAATGGTATTCCCTTCCTCCAATGTTTATCTTGCATCTGTTCCTTTTACCGGCTATATATAATTCTGTTTTTTTCCGTGGGCATGAGTTTTCATTTACAATGGTTATGCAACAGAATTTGGACATTTTCACTTGCAGGTAAATGTATCAATTTCGTCAAGGGACAGCTACTGCATCGAGGTTGTGCTCCGGTGTTTAGCAATTAAGGGTGATGGACTTGGGCCACATAATGCAAATGACGGTGGTATTCTAAGTGCAGTGGCTGCAGCTGGTTTTAAAGGTTTGGATGTCTATGGAACATATTTCTCGTTCAATGTGGTTTACCTCCTTTCTCCATAGAAATTTGGGGATGTTTGTTTCATCCAAGATGAAATCACCAGCATTAATAAAAAAAGCAAAAATTTGAAATCTGACTGCAGGTGAGCTTACCCGGTTCCAGGCAGGTGTTACAATGGATATATCCCGCCTAGACGCTTGGTATTCAAGCAAAGAAGGCTCTCTTGAAACGCCTGCAACTTATATTGTCCGGGGTCTCTGTAGGAGATGCTGTCTTCCAGAGCTCGTTCTTCGATCTATGCAGGTACTTTTGCAACTAGCCTATTCTAGATTTCACGTTTTATTATTCAGTACCTCTAGAGCACGTATTAGCTTTTAACAATGCAAACATACATATCCCCGTCTGTGGCCAATTCATGTAATAGTGTACTAATATTTTGCAGAGAAGAACTATAGCGGGCTCAAATTTTACCTACTGGCATGTTGCTGGTTAGATGAATTAACCTCCATTAATCAACATACTTGCAGGTTTCTGTTTCTCTAATGGAGTCGGGAAATCCACCTGAAGATCATGATGAACTGATCGAGCTCGTGGCTTCGGATGAAAATGGTTTTCTCTCTTTGTTCAGTCAGCAACAATTACAGGTTAGTAATACTCAGCTTTTTACACGCTGAAAAACAAAGGCTCATCATTTATTAGTCCATTTTTTACTCGTCCTTCCAAATGAATGCAACTTCTCACCATCTGCATCATTGCTGGTTATTAACCTGAATGAATATCTGTTAGCTTTTAATTTGACTGTTCTGCCTCAGAAGTTTGTTTGCTACTTGTGCTGCGAAACATCACAAGCTATATGAGTATCGAAATCTTATCTGCTTACAAATCATTTAATCTTAGCATCTGAGACCCATCTAATCGATTTTGATGCAATAAAAATGCAGGAGTTCATGCTGTTTGAGAGAGAATATCGTATGTCCCAGTTGGAACTTCAGGAGGAACTTTCATCATCTTGATATTGCCTCATCATACAACCATGCCAGCTTCTTCCTCACCAAATGTCCAGAGAAATGGCTTATTTTGGTCGTGTAAATTACGCTGTAGCTCGTCTTCTTTTCAGACCAGGGATTTCACTGATTAGACTCATGTATACAATGTGATAAATTTTGTTGAAGTCTGAGAGATCAAGTTCCCTTTAGCATTTGTCAAAGAGTTAATCATCTTTTAGTAAAAACCGTCTCTCATAGGCTTTTCATATAACCAGTAAAATAAACAACAAAAGAACATCACAAAGTCTAAACATACTAATCCCTGTATTAACAGAGCCATTTTTATTTATGTGAACAGTATTTGATACTGCTGTTCAAATGACTGATTCAATTTCTTAGAGCAGCGCTGTCTGTTGTATGTTTGGATTAGAGCATAGAGTGAAGTCTCTCATTTTCTGTCCTGACATGGTTTCTGGTTATGTCAGCAATGGTTGGACAACCAGAAAGAGCCATGGTGATCTCAAACTCATTCTTTAACATCTCAATCACTTTTTTCACTCCATCTTCACCCTTAGCTGCTAGCCCATAGACTATAGGCCTCCCTATCTGCATCACCCAACCAAAATAGTGTCATTACATCAGCAGGGAGCAACCTGAAAAGTGTATGCCAAATCCCAAACCATAGCATTCAAAGCTTACAAGAACAGCTTGTGCTCCAAGCGCCAGCGCTTTGAAAACATCTGTTCCTCGTCTTACTCCTCCATCAAGCAAAACTGGAATCCTACCTCTAACAACATGAACAACCTGCAGTTTCAGAGAGAGAGAAACCACTTTGTTCGTTAAGAAGGATAAGTTTGTTCTAACGCAAGCTTTGAAGGGTTTATTACCTCTTCTAATACAGTTATGGTAGCAGGGGAATAGTCGAGCTGGCGAGCCCCGTGGTTAGATACCACTATTCCATCTACACCGACTTCAACAGCCTTAAGAGCTGCGAATAGCATCAAACAAAGTCTTCTTTTATATGCCTTAGACTTTCTATAGAGTATGGTAAATGTTATGTATCAGAGTATGAGACATGGATCTTACCATCTTCACGTGTGAGTAACCCTTTGACCAGGATTGGCAACTTTGTAATAGATCTTAACCATTCGATGTCCTAAAATTTTGCAGTCCAAAGATTATAACTTCACATGGAACTTTTTGTTTAGTATTCAAGGAAACAAATAGAATCATTCTCAAGAGTTTACCTTCCAACTTAACGAAGCATCAAGTGTACTAGAGGCAAAGGCTTCCAGCCCTGAACCTTCACTCTGAGAAAAGTTATCACTGTTAACAACTGGTAAGGTTTCACTTTACATGAACCTTAATTAATTCAAGCTCTACTTACAGGTTGGACTTCAGTTGAAAATAAACCTTCAAAATTCTTCAACTGTGGGGATATCATTCTACAGAAAAAATTTGAAACATCATTTCACAAACTACTTTTAATTAGATAGACTAATCAAAGTAGGGAATCTCAGAGTGTAATGGAGAGTGTTACTTGTTCTTTATATCTGCTTCCCTTCTACCAAGTTTAGGAACATCAACAGTCAGAACTATGGCCTTGAATCCAGCCTTTTCAGCTCTTTTCACCATCGGACCAGTTATATCACGTCTCTTGTACACCTACAAAAGATATTAGAGCGAACTAAGAACCGAGGCCAAAGGCCTGCTCCAAGGAAGCACAATTAGAAGAGATAAGAGAAGCAGCTAAAAATCCAGACTCTGTACTTACATACAATTGAAGAAACCGCACAGCGTTACAACTGGAAGCAACCTCCTCAATAGTGCAAGTAGACATGTATGATAATATCTGAAATCACACAATAAAACACTATAACCATTACCTTAAAACCAAAATCATTCAAAACATGCATTCTAATAGACACCTTAGTACCATGATTGTGTTACACGCAGCTGCAGCTTTCGCAGTGGCGGTTTCTCCTAACATAGAAGACGAATCAAATCAATTTTCAAAACCAGGATATTGCATACTGACACTGTAGACAGCTAGTTATGACCATAGACTAAAGAGACCTTCTGGATGTGCCAACTGGTGCATAGCTGTTGGAGCAATCATGATGGGAGCTGAGATTGGGTAACCCAATATGCTTGTGGACATATCTATTTTGCTTACATCAACAAGAACCCTTGGCCTAAACCTGAACATCAAGCACACCAACACACAAACATATCACACGGTGGAATCACGAGGTTATAGTGTCATCCACCCACCAAAAGGATATTGATACGGAGATGTTACATGATTCTACGGAAAGCTTCAACATTTTCCTTGAGAGTGTGTTGATCCTCTGCTCCTCCATTGTAGAAATCAAAGTACATCTTAGGAAGAGCCCTTTTGGCCAGCTCTTGAAACTCATCCACGTTAACAATTTGATCCATCTATGTGAAGTCAAGAAATTGACATTCAAATAACACTTACTCTACATAAACCTTGCTCCTTCATCAAGATTAAACAAAAATGATCAATCTTTACTGAATTGTTTGAGGTGGTAAGTTCAATATTTAAACTAACACGAAATAATAAAAATAGATATATTGGCTGTGATCATTAAGGGAATCAGAACTAAAACCATAAGATATGATCCAAAGAGAGAGTTAAGTATATAAGTACTCACATATATGAACAAAACCAGCAAAAGAAACACAAAGGCAGAAACAGTTGAACAGTTTTTTCAAGTCTATCTGGTAAGAGCAAATCTCTGAATCAAAATGAAATTGAAAAAAAAATAAAGAATAAAGAAATGGAAGAGACCTCGTGATTATCAGTGTCGGGGACAGAAAGTTAGAAACCGACAAAATCTACTTCTTGGGATTGATCTTCAGCTAATCCTCTGAGTCGTCTAGAGTCTTTGCCCTCTCGCTAACGAACAACAAAAGACTGCTACAGACTACAGCCCATATGTATTAAGCCTTACTGCCTTAGTTGGGCCAATTAATTGATAAACGTTGACTATTCAACCTCATGATTACGAGGCATATCATAGTCAAGAGCGAGCTTTCCAACGGAGCTTTTTTACTTGTGTTTTGAGCTCAGAGTCAGAGTCTCTTGAAAAGTTGCAATATTTCCTTTCCAGAAAATATGTCTAAAGAGTTTCTTTACATGTGCAATGTACACCAATCCTCAGAAATCGAAGAGTCTCTTTTGTACACCGATGCTCATAAACCGAAGAGTCTCTCTTTTGCAAAGTGTCTATATAAAAATGACACGATCAGATTTATTCCTGCCATAGTGCAAAGTCAGCGTCTTTTTAAAAGTGTTTTGCAAGTAAAATCGGCAAAATGTTGGCCTCTGGTGGTCGTAGGGGTTCTCGGGGACGTTCTCCAGCACCTTGTCAATGGGTTATTCATCAAAAAGATGAAATTCCGGTAGTTATTTTTGACTGTCGTCTCGTATTCTTTGTTCAGTCTTTACTTGTTACGTTCTAATGTTATGGTTCGTAAGCATATTTTCCTTTGTAATCTACAGGTTACTGTTGTTAGTTCTTTGGATGACTCTTTTAGTAATATGGGTAGAGGATCTCGAGGGAGAGGAAGAAGTACAACGTCATGGTCTCAAGCGTACGTTAAGAAGTCCAATGTGGGACTTGTGGAAGAGGGAGTTTAAGAGGATAGAAAGTCCCAAGAGAATGGAGTAGCTTCTACTAAGCAACTTGGTGATGGTGCTGATTTGAAGCTTTCTGGAGATAACACGCATCTTTTGAAATTATCTGCTTTGTCTAGCTCAAAGAACATAAGTCTTAGTGGAGGTTCATTTGTCTCTAGAAAATGTGAGGACAAGGATTTCAACGATTGTTTCATTTTCTATTGGAGATTCAGCCGAGTTCTTGTATGGTGACCAGAGGGGTGATGACAAGGCGGAAATGGTAGTCTTGGAGTCTGGAGATGTTCTATTATTTGGTGGCAAATCCAGAAATATCTTTCATGGCGTAAGATCAATTCACAAAGATATTGCCCCCAAGGTTCTTGTTCAGCAAACAAGTCTCCGACAAGGTCGTCTGAATTTGACTTTTAGGCAGTACTAGAGATTAGGATCAAACTCATGATTGATGCTGCAGCTGTAGTCTTTATATTTACCATTATATGCTCTAAACACAGCTTGTAAGTTGGAACAGAACATAATACATCACTATTTCAGACTAGCATACAACAACATATTGATCATATGTACTATCAAAATGTCAATATTGAATCCAGGTTTTGTAATTTAAACAATCGTGGCACAAAAATCATATACTGAATGCATCTCTCGATCTCTCCTGGTTCATCTGTCTTATTCAGTTTCTGAGACCAGGTCGGTTGGTTTTTATTATCAGAGCAAAGAGTGAAGTCTCTCATTCTCTGTCCTAACATGGTTTCTGGTTATGTCAGCAATGGTTGGACAACCAGAAAGAGCCATAGTAATCTCAAACTCATTCTTTAACATCTCAATCACTTTTTTCACTCCATCTTCACCCTTAGCTGCTAGTCCATAGACTATAGGCCTCCCTATCTGCATCACCCAACCAAATAGTGTCATTACATCAACAGAGAGCAACCTGAAAAAAGTGTATGCCAAATCCCAAACCATAGCATTCAAGGCTTACAAGAACAGCTTTTGCTCCAAGTGCCAGAGCCTTGAAAATATCTGTTCCTCGTCTTACTCCTCCGTCAAACAAAACAGGAATCCTCCCACCAACAGCTTGAACAATCTACAGTTTCAGAAGAAGAACAGTTTGTTCATTAAGAAGAATAAGCTTGTTCTAAAGCAAGCTTTGATGGGTTTACCTCTTCTAAAACAGTTATAGTAGCAGGAGAATAGTCGAGCTGGCGACCCCCATGATTAGATACAACTATTCCATCTACACCAGCTTCAACAGCCTTAAGAGCTGCAATATCATCAAAAAGGGTCTTTTATATGCCTTGGGGTTTCTATATAGGATGATGATACAAGAATCTTACCGTCTTCACGGGTGAGTATCCCTTTAACCAGGATTGGCAACTCTGTAATAGATCTTAACCATTCGATGTCCTAAAATTTTACAGTGCAAAGATTATAAAGATTTCCCTCACATTGTCATGGGAACTTTTTGTATAGTATTCAAGAACACAAATAGAATCAGTTGACAAGATTTTACCTTCCAACTTAATGAAGCATCAAATGCACGAGAGGTAAAGGCTTCAACCCCTGAACCTTTATTCTGAGAAAAGTTATCATTGTTAACAACTGGTAAGGTTTCACTTTACATGAATCTTAATTCAATTCAAGCTCTACTCACAGGTCGGACTTCCATTGAAAATACACCTTCGAAATTCTTCAGCTTTGGGGGTATCATTCTACATAACATAAAATTGAAACATCATTTCACAAACTAACTTTTTATTAGATATAGAGTAAGCAAAGTAGGGAAGCTTATTTCTTTCAGCAAGATAAAAGTTCCAAAAATCAAGAGTGTTACTTGTTCTTTATATCTTTCTCCCTTCTACCAAGTTTAGGAACATCGACAGTCAGAACTATGGCCTTGAATCCAGCTTTCTCAGCTCTTTTCACCATCTGAGCAGTTACATCGCGTCTCTTATACACCTATCAAAGTGAACTAAGAACTAAGAACCAAGGAAACACATTTAGGAGAGATAAGAAAAGTAGCTAAAAATCCAGACAGTGTATTTACATATAATTGAAGAAACCGAACAGCGTTACAACTGGAAGCAACCTCCTCAATAGTGCAAGAAGACATGTATGATACTATCTGAAATTCACATAACAAAAAAAAGCAATATTCATCACCTTAAACCCCAAACAGTGTATTCTAATAAAAACACCTTATATAAATAATACCATGATAGTGTTACATGCAGCTGCAGCTTTGGCAGTGGCGGTTTCTCCTAACATAAAAAGACAATCAAAATCAATATTCCAAATCCAGCAATACAAGTTATGAAACATAGACTAAACAGACCTTCTGGGTGAGCCAACATATGACTTCCTGTTGGAGCAATCATAATTGGAGCTGAGATCGGGTAACCCAATATCCTTGTAGACATATCTATTTTGCTCACATCAACGAGTACTCTAGGCCTAAACCTGAATATCAAGATCGTATAAAAGTGAGTCACAAGAAGTTATAGTGTCACCCATGACCCACCCACCAAAAGGATATTGACATGGATTTGTTACATGATTCTCTGGAAAGCTTCAACATTTTCCTTGAGAGTGTGTTGATCCTCTGCTCCTCCATTGTAGAAATCATAGTACATCTTAGGGAGAGCCTTTTTGGCCAGCTCTTGAAACTCCCCCACGTTAACAATTTGATCCATCTATATAAAATATCTTATAAAGGAAAGAACACTGACAATCAAACAACACTAGTCTTCAAGAACCAAAACAGAAATGTTCGATCTTTAAATAACAAGAAATAACTAAATATTGGCTAAGGGACTCAGAACTAAAACCATAAGATATTATGATCTAAAGAGCTGATATTGTACAAGTACTCACATATTGTATCTGAAGAAGCCAGCAATAGAAATCCAGAGGCAGAAACAGAACTTTTTTAACCAAGAAGGTGTAGCTACTTTTTTTTTGTTTTAAGTCTATTAGTAAATGAAACCAAAGAAGATAAGGAAAACAAATAATGAGACCTTACATTGACCCAAAGAAAAAGATGATACTGTCGGGAAATAATTGTTGATTCAGTTACACAATACGACAAATATATATTCTCTAGTTCTTAATTGTAAGATTGCGTGATCGATCCTGCTACAAATCCTCTAACTCGTTTAGAGTGTTTGCCTCTCGCTACAGAAAAGACTTTTGGCCCATGTGCTTTGTGAGGGGAAATTAATCGGCCCAAAACAATTCTGACCCATCTGATTAAGGGTCTATGATTGGTTAGCGTATATATCTACGTGGCACACTGAGTCAGCAAATCCTATGATAACGTGGCATACTGAGTCAATGGCGGTTCACGGCTAGCGAGTTTTCCAACGGAGCTCAGAAACCAAAGAGTCTCTTTTTGCAAAGTTGAGAACTGTATCGATAAAAAGGACACCATCGTTATCGCTTTAGTTCTACTTTCTTGCTAAAGTTTCCGTCTTTTAAATGTATTAGCGAATAAAATCGATGAATCAGGGAGGCTCCGGTGGCCGTAAGGGTTCTCGGGGAGGTTATACAGCATCTAAGCAATGGGTTTCGGTACTTATACTTGATTGTTGTCTCGTATTCTTGGTTCCGAGAATGTTGTGTGTCATTCTTTTCCGTTTTCGAAATCGGAATCGGAAACAAGTAAAGGAGGTTATACAGCCTTTACTTGTTTTTTTTTGTCTTTGTTAAAGGGTTTAGCAGCCTTTACTTGTTGCGTGCTAATGTTATGGTATTTAAGCAGATTTTTTCCTATGTAATCTACAGGTTATTTCTTTGGATGACTCTTCTGGTAATAGAGGTAGTGGATATCGAGGGAGAGGAAGAAGTACAACGTCATGGTCTCAAACGTACGTTAAGAAGTCCAGTGTGGGACTTGTGGAAGAGGGAGTTCTAGAGGATAGAAAGTCCCAAGAGAATGTAGTAGCTTCTACTAAGGAACTTGCGGATGGTCCTGATTTGAAGCTTTCTGGGGCTAGAATGGGTCGTGATGTTGTGAATAGGATGAAAGATATTTCGTTGTCTTACCAGGAGTCTGCGTCTTCCACAAGTAATCAGAAGGTTGAGGTTTCTAGTGTTGAGGATCATAATAGTGCTCACAAGTCAGGTGGTGCAGGGAACTCTTCAAACGAAAGCAGCATGAGACCTTTTGATCTCTTTCTTAAGAAGAAGGTGATGGGACTAAAACCCTCCCTCTTGGCACTGAACAGAGATAGGAGAAAAGAAACTAAGGGGTGCACTGGAATTGTTATTAGACCTGGAATGGTACTTCTCAAGAACTACTTGTCAATCAATGATCAAGTAACTACTCTCTCTCCCTGTTTCCTTCTTTCTGAATGTGTTTTGGTATCTGTCTGATCTTATATGCATCATTTGTGCTTCTTCTGTTCTTGAAATTGTGTAGGTGATGGTAGTGAATAAATGCCGTGAGCTCGGTTTGGGTGAAGGAGGTTTCTATCAACCAGGTTATCGAGATGGAGCGTTATTGCATTTAAAAATGATGTGCCTTGGAAAAAATTGGGACCCTGAATCATCTCAATATGGAGAAACTCGACCAGCTGATGATTCTGCTCCTCCTCAAATTCCTGTTGAATTCAGTCAGCTTGTTGGGAAAGCAATTGAAGAATCACAGTCCCTAGTTGCTACAAGTTCAAAGAAGATGAATGGAGAAGATGGAATGCCATCTATGTCACCTGACATCTGTATTGTTAATTTCTACTCAACCACTGGGAGACTTGGTCTCCATCAGGTTAGTATTTCAAACAACTATTTGATCTCATGAAACTCAAAGGTGATTGCATAATCATTCGTTTCGAATCCTTAATGTTTCAGGACAAAGATGAGAGTGAAAAGTCCATTCGAAAAGGACTACCTGTTGTTTCATTTTCTATCGGAGATTCAGCCGAGTTCTTGTATGGTGATCAGCGGGATGATCACAAGGCAGAAAAGGTTATTTTGGAGTCTGGAGATGTTCTATTATTTGGTGGCAAATCCAGAAATGTCTTTCATGGCGTTAGATCAATTCACAAAGATACTGCCCCCAAGGTTCTTGTTCAGCAAACAAGTCTCCGACCAGGTCGTCTGAATTTGACTTTTAGGCAGTATTAACCCAAATCAATTCTTCAAGATATTTGCCTCTAAGGTTCTTTTTAGGAAACAAGTCTCCCACCAATGTCGTCTTAATTTCACTTTTAGGCAGTATTAATGTATCTTGAAGCTGGTTTTGGAGTGCCTGAACATGTACAAATTGCAGGCTCATATTCTTCTTTATGCATCATTTGGTTATCTATATAAAGAAAAACCTTTGCAGATTCTTTGCACTTGTTATGATTCTATTTTCAGTTATATTGTAATGTCTTGGCAATATGAAGATCTTTGGTTTTACCGTTTCTTCTCTAAAATAGCAGCATAAAATTCATTATCTATTGCCTGTTCCACGAATCTGGAGAAATCAAGTTCTTGTTTCTTGTTTTTGGTGTTATAACTGTTTCCCAGTTCTTTGATCTCGTCTGTGTACCCACTCTTGCTTGTCAACTTGGGTAAGAACTGCTGTAAGATCTTGAGGATTTCTTGGCCTACCTCTTCAACAAAGAAAGAAAAGAAGAAGATGAATGTTCTTGATTAGTCAAACGAAACAAGTGTTTATTAGATTCAGTTGATTTCTGTTTATAGTATACACAATTCTGTTTCTATTATACACAATAAATTAGCACACACAATGTATATAAACTTAGGCTTTAGTTAGATTTATGAAATTAATCCGTCGTTGCTAGGCAAATTTTCACATTGTATTGGTTGTCTTGTTAGTCACGAGCTTGCCTATATTCCAATAGCTGATGCAGCTGAATCTACATAAAGTAGCAAGCACGAGTATATTTTCTTCTTCAATCTTTCTATATTCTCTAACAAAGAACTATCACTAGAGTGATGATCACTTTTAACTTTTTCCAGCCATTCGTTTGCTTGCTTAAGCTGGGATAATGTCTCAGCAATACGATTATCTGGTTCTACTAGTCGCGCTCCTTTTGTTTTTCCTTTCTTCTCCGGAACACTAGCATGGAATCCATTATCTAACGTGTCTTCCAAGAACTTCAAAAACCAGCTTCTTGTTTCTCGTTTCAAAGTGTTTCTCAGTTCTTTGATCTCTTCTCTGCCATTTCCCTTAACCCATTCCAGTTTTTCAGCTTCTGTTAGACTTTTTGATGACTTTGTTGTGGTTCTACTTGAAATTAGACTAGCTTTTTTGTTCAACTTTTCAGGTTCCGTCCATAATGAATTAATATTCACTGGCTGGGATGATTTATCTTTCGCTGCTGCAGCTGTGACCTGTGCTTGGTCAAGGAGGCTCTGCAGAGTGAAGAAGTTTCTGAGAGAGGTATGTGGATTCTTTGGTGAAGCATTTGAGCTGAGGTCAGCAAACATACTGCAAAATCATTGTTTCTTTGATTAGCCAAAAGACAACTTTGCATAGAAACAAAAGAAAGTTTGGTTTCAAAGGTAACTTGCCTGATACACTTGATAAGATGTGAAGCAGCCAATGCCTCTCTCTGTACTTCTGTGGCAATTAGAGCAGAAACATTTCTCCTTCTTAGCATTCCCTTTGGATTAAGAGATTATCAGTGATTAGCTCAAAAGGGAATGATTCGAAAAAAAAACAAAGGAGAGATACAGAGATCATATAAAGCGTACTTTACCCATTTTTGATAGATTAGCTGGCAGAGAAGTCCATGATGCATCCTCAGAAGAACTACTCTTCCTGTTGATGTAATTCACAGTAGAGCTTAAAGAGAGTTTCTTCGGCTCTTCCTTTATTGGAGCTGTCACAGGCCGAGATTGTTGAGGACCAGCTTGACGTGCCTGTGCACTTATATGTTATTTACAACCATAATCAATATGCTAATTTAGGGAATTTTCTTATCCTTAGACCTGTGTGACTTAACAAAAGAACACTCACCTGATCTTTGTGCTCCTGCTGCTTACCCTTACCCAATCCACCAGCTTTCTTAATTACCATTATCGATCCAGTCTCACTCTCGTTGTTGCTACCGCCACTACTCGAGTCTGATCCACTTGCCTTGAGATTTGAAACACCCTTCATATGTGTTGAAGCCACTCCTGTTTTCTCTTCCTTGATTACAAAAGGTTGATGTCTTCTTATATTCTCCACAGCATTTGATCTCACACCATCTTTCTGCTGATAAATATGTATTAGAGAACAGATCTCTTATAAAAGCAAAAGCTCAAGAATCTGATGATATATTGTCATCACCTTCTTCTGGTTGTGATTATCTTCTTGCAGATGTGTTGTCTCAGTAGGTACCAACATTTGCATCAAATCTTTGGGATTCCCTACAAAAGGATGGCGTCCAGAGATAGGTCTAACCCCCACCATTACAGGAACAGGTGTCCCACCTTCAAGCTTATCAACGTAAAAGAACTGTCCCAATCCCAATTTGTTGTTCAAGATATGTTCGTTGTCTTCGTTTCTCAATGAGACATATGTGGAGTGAGAAGAATCTGAGACTTTGATGAAAAATCCATGGTTTGGCCAAAGCTCTGAGCCAGCTAAAGCAGGGATAATGCCGATTACCTGCAAGAGAACAGACCGATAATCACCTCGAACCTTGATGTTGGTGTTCATCGTCTGAAGAAGCTTGATTAACACTCTAGGAGTAAGAGAAGCCATTCTTGGAAATTGAACAGTGTGAGATTGAATTTTTACAACAGAGAAGAAGTGCTTTTTTGTTTGGTTTGGATTCTTTGTTTCTTGATGATGGAGCATCTTCTCTATCTTTGCATGCCAGGTAAGTAACATCATCATCAAATTTCACTTGGCTTTGAAGTCAAGCGATCATGTTACTTACACTCATGAGGATTTCTTGTCCCGATTACTTTTACCTTTTTTCTCTGAATGACTAGTGTATCCTTGATGAAGTAGAGACTGGTGAGGTTAGGGGAAGGGGTTTTTTGGGGATTTCTTACTGGGTTACGTCAACTTCGATCTCACGTCACTTTCCGAGGAAGATGGAGAAAAGTTTGCTGAGAAGGTAAGCAGGGCCAACATGGCATAAGTCAAAAATATCATATGGTTCATTGAGTTTGCTGTTTGTAACAATCCATACGTAGAGAAAAACAAATATAATTGGATTTTAATATAAAATATAGAATATTGTAAATTGTGCTAGAGTAGCTAATTTATATTTAGCCTCTTGTTTAAATGGTAAATTAAAATGTAAAAATTGTTGTTTCGTGTTAATTTTGTAGGAAATAATGCACAAACATAATAATTGTATATAGTGTATCATTTAAGGTTTTTTTAAAGATAATACTATATGTTTTGAGAAATAACTTGCTTGTTTTAGGTTGCTATTATATATAAGTTTAAATAACGGAAACACAATTTTTAATTATAGGTAGTATCTCCTACCACGTTGGATCATCCATGAAGGTGACTATATACTTTTGTTTTCTTCTGTTAAAAAGTATATACCTTCTTTGTCCTAACTTTTGCGTGTTGATCACAATATCAAAGATTATTTAAATGGAAAAGCTGTAAATGCTTCTATTAAACTGTTACAACGATATGTAGTTGCTACCATACTCAATAAGGATTGTTAGCAATTTTATTAATAAAAATTGGATACGTCTAACTAAAATCATGACATGAGGAAACACAAAATGTAAAATCTTCAAACAGTATGTGAACTGAGTAATAAATCATAAAAAACAAAAACAAAATCACGTGTTGACGAACTGCATTAAATAAGCATTAGACATGATTCTTACATCACCTAAAGACCATTTCCAATCCCACTTTATTTATTTTTTATTATTCTATTATAGGATATAACTTTTTTATTTACAAAATATTTATTTAATTTTTAAATATTTCTATTTTATACTTGGAATATAATTAAATAACTTTTTACTGTTTACTAAGAAAAAAACTCAACTTCAAGAAGCAATCAAATTCAAATTCAAGGAATAGGTTTACAGAAACACAACAAAAACATAGAAATTCAACTCAAAAAGAAGAAGTTGATACCTTTATACCAAAGGAGACCGGAACAGGGCAATTTCTCAGCAATAAAGATGGCGATGGAAAATCTCCAAGCGAATTCGAGGTTCTGAAACTTTAATCTGAGAAAAAGCATAATCAAACTTGTGAAATGTCTTGCAAAAATCCTAATCATAAATGGAGAAGAAACTGAACTAAAAGTGATAAATTAAATTTAACATAATAAATATTAGTAACTTAATAATAGGGATATATAAAAAATTTTACTCGAAATAGTAACATCAAAGACAAAAAAAAAGCTCATTACATACTTCAAAATGCGGTAATTGATCATTTATAGGAAAATTACATTAATAATGATTAATGATGCTTAAAATTTCTTATATTTTTATTTTATTTTTATAATATGTAATGTAATTTTATTTATGTAATAAGTTTTAAATTTCAATAATATCATAATTATATTGAACTTTTTGCTTAAAATAAAATAAGTAAGTTAAATTCATAATTTGATAAGTAATAGATGTTTTTAAAAATTAATAATTAACTAGCAAAATAATATACTTAGAATGTTTTTTTAAGTAGAAAATAGATGAATGGATGAGAGTAAAATCTCTATTTTAGAGTTACTCTATTTTAAACTAGAAAATAGAGTAACTGATTGGAGATGCTTCAAAAGGGTCAAAATGGTAAATGAGAGCATTCATAATTTTTTTGTTTGTACAGTATTACCAAAATCACATAGATATCAAACCCATAAGGGCATGTTCCAGGCTCGATACAATTTACAGTGTAGGCTCAAAACCACTATCAGAAAGTTAACAGTGGGTGATTATGAAGAGAAGAGGGACTATTCTCAATGATACATTGATCCAGGACAAAGAGAACATAATAATCTCACAACATTTCACTTATATACTCGTGCTTGTTCTGTGCCTGCGTTGCCGAATCTTTTACTTTTTCATTTGCTTGGATCCTGACTTCTTCTATGATGAATCTTGGTTTCGAATCATTTCCCTTTGCTACGAAAATTGGAGAGTGAAAAAAATGACCTTGGTGCTGCAGTAAAAATGAAGAAGCTTAAGAGTGAGTAAAAAGAATCTAGCAACAAAGATTCTAACTGAGTAAAATCGCAGCTTGGTTATATATGACAGTGTATCATGACTAAGATCTCAGTTTAATGAGTAAAGACGCAGATTAGATTCTACTGTGTCTCATGATGATATGCATATATATACACCTTCAACCTTTCGATTCTATAAAGAGAAAAAATATGAAAAAAGGTTAGGAATTTTCAAGAGTAGAACACATGATTGATTACCTTTTACAGAAGTTCCTGACGTCTGGTCCTCCTTCAGTTTAAAGCTCAATGGTGCCCCAGTGGTGTGGACTGAAATGAGATACACAATTTTAGATCATCTTTCATGACTCAGCTCAATATGAACAAGCCGAGAAATAAATCTAAGCCTCTAGTTTTAATGTATTCTAGAGTTAAGGTCACCGATTTTGGATACATTGTGAAGATCTTTGGATGCTTTGTAAAGAGAATGATAAGGTAAAGAACACTATGGTCTTTAAAAAGGCTGTTACCTTGTTCATTGAATAGTTCACTCTCATTGAAGCTATCACCAGAGGGGTGGCTCTGCAAGAATCCCATTCTCGACTTTCTCAAGTCCTCTGATGATCGATTTGCAATATCTCTTCCATCGTCAGTATCATCATCCCCTTCAGAGGTTGTAGCAGATATCCAGTCAGCCAAACTCTCAGCCGCACGGTTTTTCCTTCCAAAATTCAAAAGCCTTTTCAACCCTTTTGTCATATCCTGTTGGCACTGATTTTGAGATGGATTACCAGCAGTGACGCGTTTCTGAGCAGCTCCCCATTTCTTTCTCATTTGAGTTGTATCGTTTTCTGTATGGTTAAGGGAAGATAAGTTCCAGAAAGCAGGACTACCCACTGGAGAGTCCACTGAAGCATCAAGTTCAGATGCCTCGTTTGGATATTGATGCTTCACTCGTGAATTCCATGGAACATTCCTTTCACCGGGTGAGTCCAGAATTGAACCCATGGTTTGATGCCTAGAAGCCATAGCAGCAGGTAGTTCAGCATTTGAACCAGGGTCAAGCTGAGAAATAGATTCACCATTTGCAGCCCCGGTACTACCCCATTCTTCAAACTCCTGACTTAGTCTTGGCATCTCATTTTCTGCATCAGTAAAAGCTTCGACTTCTGTGTCATCGAGCACTTCTTCCATCCCCTCTTTCTCCATATCCTCTGATGCCTCAGATCCTTCTGAAGCCTTTATCTGTGCATTATCAGATATAATACCAATTCCATGATTGTTAAAATTTCTCCCGCTTTGCTCTTGTTCAAGATCCAGAGGTACAGAACCAGCATACTCTGACTTCAATTGAGAAAAGTCTGCCGCCAACTCAGCAGCACCTTTTCTGAAATTTTTTGGCCTTTGCAGCTTCTCTTCTTCAGTTACAGCCTTTGGGCGGACAGAGCTTCTCACCTGTGAGCGGACACCATTTTTTCCAACTCCCAAGGCTGGTTTCATGCCTTCCTTCTTGATCTCGGAGAAGTTAGGGACTGACTGTGCAACAAGTTTGTCTGATTGTCCTCTCCGCCTTACAGCACTGGGTGTAGAAACTTTGGCTGCTGAGCGTGAAGCTGCTGTAGCATTGGTTCGAGCAGTCAAGAAATTGTTTTTATTTTGTTGTGGCTTCTTATTCTGGGAGCTCCTGGAAACATCTTCATCTTCTTCACTGTGAAATGAGCTTATTGGATGCTGCCAAGCCATTACATTTTTAAACCTATTAGGAAACCAAGGATAATATTTCATCCACTGTAAAATTTCAGAAGAAGAAATTGGCGTATACCTGATCCTTTCTAGCACTCAGCTTAGAGTTGAAGTATACAAGCTTATCTGCACGTCGAGCATTTGAATCACGTTTGGCCGTAGACTGAAAAAATTTGGTTTTCATCTCAGCATTACTTCGATCAAGTGTATCTTGCATCATCTTCAATTTGGCTTCCTTCTCAGTCCCTCTGCAACTCCAGTCTTCCTTCAGCTTAGCGTCTCTTTTCTGCATATATTTCTCATAGAACTTTCCTCTAGAATTATCAGAAAAGCTGATTTCTGGAAATGTTTGCCTCGTGGTATCTCCATAGTCCTTGTCAACAACCATCTTCATTGTTGGCGGAGTTTTAAACTCGTCTTCATCATTTGAGCTTAAAGTTGGCAGGATCTTCTGCTCAGAAATTTGTGCAGAAGATAAATCTTGTGCTACAGGTCTTCTGAGCTGTGAAGTCACAGCCTGTTCACTCGGCTTCCCGGGCTTACCTCTACGGACAGAACTGGATTGATCCCCCGGCACACAGAGCATATGTTCAGCAAATAGCTTTTCAAGCTCATTTGCTTTTACTTTCAATTCGTCATTCAGCTCTTGACTTCCCTTAGACGGTCTTGCCCTTTGAACTTGCTCTGCCGGGGACACTTGGGTCAGATTATCACTCTCGGAGATATCTGAAACACTATTAACGGCTGCAGGTGGCTTTTTATTTATATCGGCAGAACCAATTTCAGTTCTTCTACTATGCGGCCTTTTCATCTGTTCAGAACCTAAAGAAGATGGTGCAACAAGAAAATAATCAGAAGAAATCCCCTATGTCGAAGTCAAGATATTAAGAAAATATATATATTGAAAAGAAAAGAAGAGAGGTACGTTATCACATTGAGAATTAGTCGTTCTCTTATTCTCAGACTCAATTGTTTAATAATAAAATGAATAATTCTACGATCATGATCATTTCAAGCATTAGAACACAGCCAAGCAAAGAAGAAACTATAGACTTTTAAAAGTATAAACGACTGCAAAAGGAAATGCATGATGGTTCTTGCATGATCCATTTTCCCGTTGATGTCAATATTGAGGTAGAAACATAGGAAACAGCTGAAATTATAAAGGAACTCCCACATATGAAATGTCTCCATTCAAGAACATGCATATAAACGAAAGACCAACACAAATTTTACTATTCTCTTACATTACTAACCTCCATAAAGTGGTGTCTTTCTCTGGCGATCCTCAACAAGTGGTGACTGCCTATCCGAAGGCATTAGCTCTTTCCTAGGAGACTCCGCAGTCCCACCATTGCTCCGAACACTTGTGATATTAGGTTCAGTACCACCTAACCGCGGATCCCTAAACTGTATCTGGTTTGGTCTGTTTGATTCATAATCGCTCATTGTGTCGTCCATCTGATCATTTATATTAGTATTCCTTGAGTAATCCAAAGCACCTCTGAAATTCTTCTCCAAAAAGCCATCTTGAGAATTTCCTTGATGTCCCACTTGATTATTCATGCTCAGTGGCACCTTCAAGTCTACCTCCCTGTCTTTTCGCAAGAAAGTAGAACTTGAATTTTGAGACTCTACTTCATCCATTCCCCAGTCACCACCATTGTTAGACTTGGAAATAGGTTCGTCCTCATTCCTATGAGGATTCTCAGTATGACTCAATCCATTCTGCTCTTTTTTATTGTAGCCGACAAATTGTTTCGAAGATATACCACTTCCATCTTTGGACACTGATAATGACGAGGGAGTGCACAATGGACTATCACTAGTACCATCCTTCCTATCATTTCCCAAATCGATGCTCATGTCACTAGCACCACTCCGTCTTCGTACCACAACCTTTTCCATGCCTGCAGAAGATGATAAATCAGAAGAGAGTCTTTTCAGCTCAGTGGATTTTCCCACAGCTGTTTTCCCTCCGGAGTTCTCTTTCTGCTTGTTTTCAAACATGCTGATCCTCTCTTGCACACTAAGCCGTCTCGTGAGTTGCCTAGACTGACTTGCTAATGACTCATTTTGCACAGGACTTTTTTCCTCTTCTTCATCCTTCTCATCATGACTACTTAGTGGCTTAAGCTTTGATTCTTGTGGACAGTGGTTGCTTCCAGTTGCGCTTTGCTCTTCCATACCAGTTTGATGTTCTATATGTTGTTGGGTTCTGTTAGCTAGATTTCTAGATGGATCTTCACTGGGATCATCAATTGACATATCAGACTCCCATGACGAACGTATAGCTTCTTCTTCCTGATTGAACCTCCAAGAGCTCATAAGCTCTGGCCTTCTCTGGCAAAGTGCGATAAATTTGGTGCATGCTTCACTGCAATAGGTATAGCAGGCGAAGTATGATCAGCGGACATATAAACTGAGAGTTAACTAAGTTGAAAGCCAACTATTTTTAGAACTCCACGAATTAGAAATGCCTATCCTAAATAGTGAGATAATTCACCAGGTTGACTATTGGTCACCCAAAAAAACAAAGAGACTTAATTCTTGTAGTACAGTTAGGCGTCCTAGTCATAGATAATCATGTTCATTCACCTAATGGCAGTTCCCAAGTCTCCATCAGACCAAACCTACCTAAATTAGACCATGATGGTTATCTCTTTATGGAAAAGAGTATGCATCAAGGCGTTAACAGGTAAACATAAAACATATAGGCGACTATATAAACATGTGGTTAAGGTGACCGTACATTAATCAAGTGTTGCAAAACACCACTTGGTATCACGAAAGTCTAAACTCAAATAGGGGTCACTGGCAGAGGGTAGTAAACCTAGAAACCTTGGTTCTATGGTCTGCCTAGCTATAATATGCATAGAAGTAAAGGTGTAAAATTTATAGCTGCAAGGAAAGCTACAACTCGAAATACAGCACCCACCACCTTCTCGGTTTAAAATCAGATAAATTAGACAAGGCCAAGTAATTGAAGATGTCTTGTCTTCTTCTGTGTCAAAGGGCTCCAATCAATTGCTGACACAAAAGCCAGAATGACAGGGAAAACCTGGAAAATGATATAGAGAATATGGAATAAAGGATATCTTAATACTTACTTCAAGCGATTGGCCCCAAATCGATCAGCAAATTGACTAAGTTCGGAGACAGTGATAGGGTTGAAACCAGCAGCTGATGCACGATTACAGGCAGTTGCTAAATCCTGTCTCACTGCTGCAAGCCGTAAATCAATCGCTTTCAGTAACTCCTTCCTGGATATCCACAAAAAGAGGAACACATTCAGCGTTTCACATTTGAAGAGTGCATAAGACCAGTTAAAATCAAGCAACTTTGAAAGATTAAGCAGAACAAATATTAATAGACTATTTGGCCCTGTATTCATAATTTATCAAAGGGAATATTATGAAAGGTTGAGACTTTACTTTGTCACATCAGCTGCTGGTGTAGTTTCTGTGCTATCTGAACCAAGAAAGGTTTAGCCAAATTATTCCAAAGCAAGAAAGAAACGAATAATATGTGATTAAATATATCTGATGGACCTTTATAGATTAATAGAAAACGATGTAATGATTTCAGATTCTAAATGTCACTCTGCCATTCATAAGTTGTCCTGTAGATGCTTTTCTCGTAATTGGCAGTAAAAAATTTTAGTGGTAGCTGGTTGCTTTTAGAGGCTTACATTTTATAAACTCAGCCAGTGTAAGAGTGTAATCAGGAGGTGCAAATTGATAGTATATACACCATACTTTTCTAGCGTTCATGAATGACTTACCAGCATCATAATTCACTTCACAATTTTTGTTCAGCACTGTAACAGACTCCTTAGAGCCAATGTACAATTTCTCATGGACAGTATGTGTAACAGAATATACAATCAGAAGACAAGTTAACCGTATGCATACCTTTTGCACCAGATCGCTGATCACCAGTCCCCTAAAGCAAGATATTATCAAAATCAACAAAAGCATTCCAATCAACACAACATTTGCTTACTTGGACATAAAAGAGGTGAAGTACCTCGCCATATATTTTTCGGGCAGCCTCCAACTGAGACATTTCCACATCCAATGCGCTAACCAATTCCAGAACCTCTGGGGTACTAACAAAGCGTACAAACCTAAAAACCAACATGCACAAGAAAAATAGAGTGTTTAGCATGAGCTCTGCATCACAAGACTGAAACATCCCTTGTTCAAAGTAGAATGTAACCTCTCGAGGGTCCCTTTTGTAAACCAGGTTCCAGCATTTTTGTTGCTTTCAACTTCTAGCTTGATAGACTGAACATCCCGAGCGACCTGTTCTTCTGCAACTTTCAAATGAGCAACAAATGGTTTCAGCAGTCCAGAAGCAAGTTTCTCAGTATTCCCAGCAGTAGAGACAAACAATTCACATCTGCCAGAAAGTAAAACACGAAGAGTATCTTAAAAACCAACACACATTAACAAACTAGGAAAAGTAGAATCACACTCTAAAATTATAACCTTGACCGCTTTGGAGAGAGTTGGAAGACAGCATAATCAAGAGGTATAGCTGGTCTCATCTTCTCCCCTTTGCACAAAATCCTCAATCTTCTCCCTTCACATACCCAAAGAAAGACAGCGTCAAAAGCTCATCCTGAGTAAAGGCCAAAGCAAAGGTCATCTCTTAAAAACGTAAATGCTTTAGGAATTTGAAGCGTCCAGATAAACTCAAAGAGAAACGGATCCATCACATTGGAAAATTCGAACAAAAGCAATATCCATGTTTGGATACAATTTAACCGAACTAAGGCAGCAACATCACAAATATAGAAACCACAAAGTTCACAAATTACAGAATCAAGCACATTGCTAGATCTTTTTCCGATCATGGAAATTTTAAAATCCAATCAGTAAACGAAATTGATTCACGCTGACTAAAGGCGAATCCCGAAAGACCAGAGATTCGAGTTCAAATTCAAATTCAAGGCAAAGTAAAATCCCAAATCCAAAAAGCCATTGTAATTAGATAGACTCGGAAATTCAAGTGAAGTCCTACTCGGATCGGCCATCTCAGAGCTTACCTACGAGTAGAGACAAATGAGATCTTCGTCTGCTTCCGATGAATCGGTCTCTTTCCGATTCACATTCGAATAGTTACCATCATTGCCAAAGTCCATCTATCTCTGCTCTCTATGTTCAGCATCTTCAGTAATTCAAATCAAAGCTTCTTAAAAAAACCCTAACAATGGCGATTGTTTGTTTTTGCTTGCTTCACTGGAAACTCAAGTCAACTTCTTATTTAATTCACTTTGAGTGAAGCTTCCGCTGGTGGATTCAATTTCATTCCCATTGTCTCTTCTTCCGCCGTAATCTCTCTTTGTCAAAAACTACTTTAGAGAGAGAAAGTGAAATCAAGAGAGAGAGAAACGTTCTTCAGACAAAAAAAAATCACCATTTTTGATAAAATTAGCGTATACGTGAAAACAAAAAAAAAATTAGAGTAATAGAGCGTAAATTTTGAAATTTTAAATTAAAACAAATAAAAGAAAGTCGGCAGGAACAGGCGAAGTCCCGGAAATAGGTTTCGCCTAATTTCAAACGGTTCTTCAATTACCCATTATACCCGACCAATATCGATTTAAAGTATATCAATTTTTTACAAACACAGGGGTAAATTCGTCTCAGTGGAAGTTATCTAAACAAATGGGACAGGGTACGAATTGGGGGTATATTGGTACTTTAGCTTTCAGATCCAAAAATTTAACGTTAAAATTAACAGCACAACGATTCGGTACTTCATATAGTAAAATCTGCGGGTGTATAAAAATACGTATATTGTATGTAGTTAAAATTATAAATAGATGTTGCCAAAAATAAATACTAAATTACTAATTCCACTCTGCTCAACTTAATCTTTTAACACCAACCATTTTTATTCCAACTTTTGGAGACACTTTAGACAAATAATGGACCCCATGAAAAAGGCTGGAAAAATATCTAATTATAGGATATCACTTTTTATCCTTCTTTAATTTTAATGGAGAATTGGCCCTAATTAAATAATGGAGATAAATCCTACCGAATTCTCCTTTATCAAAAAAAAAAAAAAAAAAAAAAGGAAAAAACTCCTACCGAATCTATTAAATTCTAATGTTTCTTTCTTTTTGGTATCTACTCTTGTCCAATTTAAAAATAAGATCATCATTTGCAACACAATATTTTACTTTTCTTTAGTAATCACTGGTTTTGTTACTAGATTTAATTAAAATATTATTTTCAATTTTATTGAGAAAAGTAGTCGATTGTGAATCCAAGTGATACCAAAATATCATTAGACAATGTATAAATGAACTATTTTTGGGTTCAGGGAATGAACCTTTTCAATTATCTTTTCTAAATTTATCTAATGAGAGTGTGCCAAGTAATATTATATTTAAATTAAAATTAAATTAAACAAATAAAAAATAAAATCTTTAAAAGAAATTATTATTTCAGTTCAAATATAATATTACTTTGCACATTTTCATTGGATGAATTTAGAAGAAGTGAATAAAGAAATTATCTCCAGAATTGTTCTGTGTAAACTATGCGATTAAAAACACGTGGATACTTTAGTACGTTGATCCGATTAGTAACATAAAATAGTAAAGGTTTTTAGTGGTAATAAAATGACAAAAGATTACAAAATAGTTGAAAAAGTAAAAGAAAGTGATAAAATATAAAACCCAAAAACTTTAGTTTAGTGTACCCTTTTTCTATAGGAACGATACACTCCTTACTACAACTCTACAATGGTAAAAGTTAAAAATCGCATTATTTAGAGTTAACTTTGGAATCAAAACTCTTTTCTGAAAAGAAAAAGAAAAAATATAATTATTTTCAAATTGCATTTTACGACGAAGGTACTTCGTTTTTGAAGTTTTCATTATTGTATTCGTCACAAAGAATATGCAAGTCTCAAGTCTGAATCATCTCTACGGTGGGACTGGAAAGATAATGTTTTACTCAGATAGTCAGATACCATGATTTACTTATCGATGCATAGTTCTGAAACTCATCAGATAAAAAAACAAACATGAATAGAACTTCATTATAGTTTAGTGAGAAACATCCATGTGCGAGGAAGTTTTAAGTGATTGCCATTTTGTATAATAGTATTAGTATCTAACAATGCCAAAAAGCAAGCATCATAAAGAATTAAACACACAAACGAAAAGGTTTTTGCCTAACATTCTACTTTTATAGCCAGATCATTTGTCGTTGATGATGCTTTAGACACACAAAAAAATCTAGCTAAAACAATTATTAGAAAACAAAAAAGAGCTCAAATGTTTTTAGGTACACATGCAAATCTTCAATGTCATAATAACCAAACATGACTTAGAATTTTACGGCCGGATTGTATCAAGAATGTCTATGCCATGTTCTTCTAACTAGTGTCAGCTCACAGAAACACAATCTAACTCAGAGGTTCAAAGAAGTTTTAAAACCTGCAGAAGACAGACAATATCTACACTAAGTCCTCATTCAATGCATCAGAGGAGTCTGAAGAAAGTTATGCAGGATGATCTCAGGCTCTCTAAGGAAGTTAAATCTGTTCCATGTGACCAAAGTTAAACAAAGATTTTTGGCAAAATATTAATACACTCATAAAGCCTAATAAGTTTTCTCTTTCAACAAATTTAAAACTCAAATCTAAAATATATCAATTACGACCCCTGACTGAATCACTAAACTCTCTAGTTACCCACATCGCTGTTGCTGTTGTTGACAATTGCATTTTTGTTGTTGTTCTTGCAGCTGTGATGATCATTACTAGTGTTTCCCATTCTCCTCCCATGTTGCTTAAGCTGTGATATCTCAACTTGGGTCTTCACAAAGAACTGCATTCTCTGTAACTCCAGCTCCTTCAAGAACTTCATCCTCTCTTTCTCCATCTCAACCACCTGTTGCAGTTTCGCATTCTCTGTTTGCTCATAAGCTTCACCGAATCTCATGATTGCTCGAGTTAGCTCCTTCCATTTGTTCCCCACTCCATCACTATCTACCTTCTTCTTCTCCTCTGTCTTCGCCCTCTTAGACAACGGAGGAGGTGGTAAACTGTCACCAGAATCATCTGACATTGCTGCTTCTGACTCCGAGTCTGAATCAGAAGCGTTTCTCTTCCTGAAACGCCAGCGTTTTGACTCATTACACCTTTTCACAATCATCCCTTGCTGCTGTTGCTGTGGCAGCGTCCTCCCTTGTTGTCCAAACTGATTTGAACGGCTACTCATCGGAATTCCCATTGGTACATTAACAGATCCACCACCTCCTCCGCCACTGCCGCCAAAAGAAGCAGCTGAAACCCTAGCTGTAGCTCCAATTAGACGGTCAAGATTATTGAAAGGCGGTGTTGCAGCCTTAGCTTGCTGATGGTAGAGATTCGAACGACTGCTCATAGGAATTCCCATAGGAATCTTATGCAGTCCTCCTCCAGGACTTCCACCACCGCTAATTCCAGAAGTTGCAATCGGGATCTTCGCCGTGGATCCAATTAGACGGTCAAGTTTGTCGAAGAACACCCATCGGCTACGACCACCGCCGGTAGCGATTCTTACCTTCTCTTGTTTATATTTCTTCTTCACCGTATCAATCCTGTTCTTACACTGTATATCGGTTTTCGCAGTTTTACCATAATCCTCACTGCTGCTCACGACCTCCGCCACCTCTTTCCAGTGCTTCTGCTTCAGATTCCCTCTGCTTAGCTCCAAGTATCTCTCCCCCCACGCATCAATCAACACACCCGTAGCTCCTTCGCTCCAACAATCCTCCCTCCCGCCGCCACCGGTTGGTCTCCCACCGTTACTGCTATTGCCTCCTCCGACACCACCGCTGGCCTGAATCGGGAGTAGCGCCAGAGCCAACGCGTCCGGATCCTTGCGCGACGAATTAGCCGGAGGTTTCAGAGAATAAGAAGGTGGACCTGCCGAAGCAACCGTAACCGTGATTCGTCCCGCCGGCGGCGAAGAAGACGGATCAGGTGAATCGGATCCCGTCGGAGACGCGTGAGATCGGATCTCTTCTTCGTCTTCCATGATTGTGATTTCGCCGGATCAGGTCAGAAGTCGTAAAAAGGAGATAGGGTTAGGGTTTGGGTTAATAATCTGTTCGGGAGGGGGTAAACGGGAAGGAGACGGCGTCGGTGAGTAGAGGGGACACGTGGAAGAACCTGAGACGATACGGGGAGTTGACGTGGAATGACGTGATTGGTAGGTCAGAGTAAGATTCCGTCACCGGTAAAGTTGCCGGCTCGGTTTAGGGGTAAAGGATGGGTTTCTCTCGTAATTTCCCTTTTCATCGTAATCCGATGAGTAAGTAATTTGACGGAAAAGCCCATTTACATTTTCTATAATTACCGGAACTATCCCCGTGCCTCTGCTCAACCATTTTGCCGGTGATGTACCGAAATTACCCTTAGCCTAACCGTCAGTATCAATCTCGGTCGTAAATCTTTTGTCCGTCGATAGTTTCCAGTTGTCTTCCGTCTTTGCTTCATAAACTAATCCATTCGATCAATCGGTTAGTCTCTTTTAACTTCTTTTGAATCTTATCTTATAAAAAAAATTAATAACGGTGACGTGGATTCCGATTGCCTTGGGCTTTTAATGGGTTTCATATTGGCCTTTAAAATAGATTGTTCCAATGGGTTACAAACCCAACATAAGTTACACTACTTAGGATGGCAACGAGCGTGACATGATATGGTAAGTTACACTACTATTTGTATCGTAATAGATATGTTATTTACAACAATGCTCGAATCTCATATTATCTTCGTAAATAGTGAAATACAAACACCAACATAAATTCTAAACATCATATATATACATTAAAAGAGAAGCTTAATCGGATATTTCTTCTCGTAGATTGTTTTTCTTTCAACGGTCCAATGCGTTTAGCACAATCCTGAAGCATTACGGACGTTAATCACTAATGAGATGAAAACTTATAAACCAAAAGCAAAAGAAGAAGAAAAGTGATCAGATGAGAATAAAAAGAGAGGGACAACAAACCAATCGTAAGCATTGAGAGTTGTGGCATGCGTTTCACTTGGTGTTCCAGCTGCATACATACGATTATGATAATAATTAATTTACAAATCAGTTAATTTCAAGCTTATCAGTTATGACTTATGACTATAGTCTATACATATATATCTTCCACCGGCTTATATTGGGTTTTAATTGCTCATAATACAAGCATAGAAGATAAACAATGGATCATATAGAAAAGGAAAAAAGGTAATTTACGGGTCGAAGGAGTTCCCGGGTTGCTTGATGCGTCAGGAGAATCTGGGCCACGATCCGGATCCACCATCAACTTCCGGTGACTATTTCCTGGGACATTTTTACCGGAGATGTGGTTTCTCAACTTCCCGAGACCATTTTCCGGCGTGGGACCGGCCAAGGTTTCATCCCATAACTTGTGTAAGAATCCCATATCTTTCCGATTTTTGTTTTTTTGGGAAAAACTTAAAGTGGGATTTTTGTTGTTAATTGTCTCTTGTGCTTTCTTTTTCTATATACTAGGATAATGATTTTATATAAAGAATTGGGAAAGAGAAGGCGTTGAATATCTTTGGGTAGACTAATTATATAGATTTGACCTTAATTTAACCTTCCAAAATTAAGGAGATTTAATCAAGGATGATGTATAATTACACATTGATGGTAAATCTAGCCGATAAGAAGATACAAGCGTAGACAATAGTTAATAGGATGCGTTTATGCGACATGTATTACTTATCTAGTTTTGACGCTATCAAATTGATCCTGATGTTCAACGTAAGACTTTTTTACTCACATGTTATGGGCCTGGGCCAAGTCCTAATTAGGCCTGAATTAAAATATTCTGCAACGGCTCTTAACGGCTAGTAACTTTTTTTTCTCTTCTTCTATAAATTCACCTATTGGCCTTAATTCCGATTTTCTTCTTTAATCGTCAGACTCTAGAAAGAAAAGGAAAGAACAAACATTGAAAAGTTACCGTTAAACAATCTTCACTAAAGCGCTCTTCTTCTTCGTTCTCTCCCACAAGAAACTACTCCATTTTTACAAAGGTATTATCTTTCTTCCTTCTGATTTAGGTTCTAATTAGACCCTTCTGTGTTTAATTTGCTGGAGAATCAAATTAGGTTGTGCGAAAGAAACGGTCTTTGTTTGGATTTCCGAATTGGATTTCTGAAATCCAATTTTAGGGTTTCTAACTGCTTGATTTTGATAATTCGCGAATCAAATCCGCCAATTTGATAATACTTTGATGATTCACAACTTTTTTGATATTGACAAGCTTTATTCGTGTATACAGTGAAAAACCTATGGCGAACATGAACGCTCTTCAACAGATGATCTTCCCGGACGAGAACGCTCCGATTCATCGCAAAAGTAGTAAACACTTCTTTTCTACGATCTCTTCAGATCAAATCATATGTTTATTGCTTTGAAACAAGATTAACATATCTCTATTTTTGTTTTACCTATTTCAGAGTCTGTTACTACTGCTTCTGTGAAAAGCAAAGGATCTGTACTTGGTCAGAAGAAACCTGGAGGAGCACGTAAGGCTCTGAATGATATTACAAACAAGTCTGGGATTAATGTGAAAGCTTCTTCAAAGAATAAGCAAATCACTTCTGCTGCTACTGCAAAAGATGAGATTGACATAGCTGGGGAAAGGTTCTTACATGATCACAGCAAATGCATCAAAGAGCAGCAAAGTATCTGGGGTGATCACTTCTCTGCTGATCTCATTCCACTTCATCATGGTAATGTAGTTTATCTTCTATAAACTCCGATGTAACCAATCTTTGGGATTACACTTTTGCTAATGTTGTTCTTTTATTTTCATTTTGCAGATTCCAGCATCAAGGAAAAGAAGCATTTCAATAATGACATAGAAAAGGTTACTTTTTAAGTAAACCCAATGTGTATCTCTCTGTCTATGATCTAGATTTTGTCTAAGACTCTTCAATCATGGTAGATTTTGGAGCTTAAATTGACATTTTCTGAGACTTTTATGTGTTTTTGGTTTCAGATGGATGCTAAGAACAATCTGACTTACGACGAACCAGAAGAGATTGCATCTCCCAAGTTGACTGATTGGCTGAAGAGCTCTACTCCATGGTGTTCCCCAATCCGTCATGGCTCTATGATGCCTTCTACTCCTCTGGCTTGGCGGTTCGATTCAACTGAATTCACACTCCAAGAAGACTGTGACGACGACCTCTTCTGAATTCTGTTTCTTAATGTCTTTGAAAATTCATCCTTCAGATGAAGTAGTAGTAGTAGTAGTAGCGTGACTATCTTTTGTTCAGCTCAATCTTCATGTATCCCATCACTTTGTAACTGGTTTCAAGATTTATAAAGTTGGAATCTTTTCAAGCATTTGAGCTTTCATCAAACCTCATGTCATAGTCAGAATTTAAAGTTATCTATCGATTTGCCAATTATGTTTTGAGCCACAATCCTAAACATTACACATTCCACAACAATGGTCCTATAAACATCTATCTCTTCAACTGTTAACTTGCATTGCCGTTATCCTTAACATTATGGTGACTCCTGATGCTTCTTTAACCGCCTTGAATGTTCCGTAACATCTCCAATTGAGCTTCAAAGAATAGCATTCTCAGCAACTCAAATCCCACTATCGCCATTGCCACTTCTCCAAGGTCCCTTCCTCCTCTGCCTTCCGTCTTATCCAATCACTGGCGGTGGCAGCAACAGTTTTGAATACCATCATAGATTCCGTTAATTGTACGACAGCCATATCTCATCATTTTTTTTAGTCACATGAATAACGTGAACACCTACACGATTTTTTCATACTCTTACTAAAAAATCTTTTATTTAAGAAATATTCTTGTTGACTCAAAAACCAAACAATAGAAATGTGGTTTTACTGTTGAGTGATATGACTAAAATGGAATAAACAACACAAATGGTTGGTAAGATAGATTCGCTAAATTAAAATGGAACAAAGACCAATGTATTATATATATATAAATTAAATGCTGAGAAAATCAATGGCTATAAGAATTTAGGACTTGTGTTCCGTGTTCGTCAACGTATGTAGTAAAATTGATTTCATCGATCCAGTGATCTTAACTATTCTTGCTTACGAGACAACAATTCAATGACAAAGCAGAGAGAGAGAAAAAAAAAAAAAGTTTCGAGAGAACAATGTGGGTAGTTTACAAACGACGACGCTTGATGCAGCCTCGTTGAGACAAGAACCACTCATCTTGTCTGGGTGACTAGTCGACAAATGTGGGGAGATGAGTCAGCAAAAATATGGCTATGAAGTAGGGACTCCATAGTTGTTGGACGACGACGTTTCATGACCAGCCGATGGAACATTGTTCTTCCTCTTGTTTCTCCTTGCGCCATTGTTCTTCCCTTTCTTGAAATCCTGCTGATGGTCCACCTGCTTCTCCACCAAAACCATTCATCATCAATATGACGCATTAAGTTATAATTAGTGAAAGGAACAAGTTTTTGAGGGTTTTAAATTATTTACCCCTAAAGAGAAGGTATGATGAGGCCTGGGATCAAATCCGAAAGAATTATTCATCCCCATTGAGCTTTTCTCGAAAGATGACTGCTGATTGTTTGTGTCAAATACAAAACTACAAGAGGAAGTGAAATTTGAAGTGGAACAAGATGATGATGATGAGAATGCTGCAGCATCTCCTTGAAACATCTCATTAAACAGATCCTGTAGTTGTTCAAAACTGTCCCCTGTGTTATTCTCCTGCAAACCAACCAACATCTCAATTTTATCACTCGCTGCAATCCAATGGCGTCTAAAAAATGAGAAACTAATGCAGGTAGCTTACATTAGGCTTGGATTGATTCATCATAGTGGCCATTTCATTCAAGAAATCTCCCATTCCCTGCATCAACCCACCACCAACAGGTTTCCATCATTAGATGATTTAACAGAAAAACCAGGCACTGAACTGACCTTGTTTTGCCAGACCAAAAAAAAAGACTTGCCCTTTTAATCTTTAAATGCAATCGAAAGAAAGTAAAAGCTAATGAAAAAGGTAGAAAAGTGAAGATATTTATGAAGAAGCAAGGGACTTTACGTTTTGGTCATCATCATCAGTATCATAAGCTCCAACATCATACAGAAACCTCTTATTGGAGTCAGACAGAACTGTGTGCCCATAAAAAATAAAACTTTAATCAGAAACATGATATAACAATAGAAATAATAGAAGATCTCCTATGATCCAATAATCAATTCCCATCTGTTGGATGAAATTAATAAAGGAACTTGGATAATGATGATGAGGAGGAGGAAATTACCAGAGTAGGCCTCTTGGATGGCCTGAAATTTCTTCTTAGCTTCTTCAACAAACTCGGAGCTCCCCATCGACGAACAACGATCTGGATGCCATCTCTGATAATCCAACGTAAATAAAAATCAAATTTTTAATAGCCAATGTCCAAATCTCACTCAATCCTATAAGCTAAGACAATGATCTCAATTGATCCATGTACCCAGAAAGGAATCACATCATCATCTATTGGACTAAGAGATTAAAAACCCACGGATCCAAATTTGCATCCAATTAAACGAACAAATCAAAATTGACAATATTGTATGCAAACAGATTGTCTCCAGTGAAGAGAAACGAAAATCGAAAACTCACGAGAGCAAGCTTCTTATAAGCAGAACGGAGGTCAGTGGTGGAACATTCCTTGTTCAAACCAAGAACAGCATACAAATTATCGTTGCTATTGTTCGACTCCATACCTTTAACTTTCTAGAGAAACCTAAAAACAGAGCCACAGTTCCAATACGTTTTACTAACGATGGATTTCGAAATTGGGATCAAAGAAGAAATCAATCAAGGAGAGAAGAAACAAATTATATTGTTTGCACCTCAATCTCTCTCTCTTTGTACAGACGTTATTAGAGAATGGAACTCTCCAGAACCTCTTACCACTTGTTCAGATATTTTTTTCTCATTCTACTTTTCCAATTTCTTTTTTTTTTTTGTCAAACTAAACTAATAATTATCTTCTTCGCTTTTCGTCAAACTCACAATTATAGAGGAAAAATATCTATAATTGTCCTTTTATACTAAATAACTTTTTATTTTCTTACCACAACTTGTATAACTTTTCTTTTTTTGTTTGTTAATAACATTCACATAAAAAGTTTAAGTGCGGTTGGTTGTCCATTATATGAACAAGTTGGATATGTTTTAGAATCCAAGGATGCTGAATATTTTGCGATTTTTGATCATGAGAATGCGGCTGAGATTTCAGATGTGTCGATATTTTCTGGTGAGGCTCTCCAGAAGCTTCTAATCAATGTGTTTCCGTCAGAGCCAATCTTGGAATTATGTGCTTTTTTTATTTAAACCCACCGGACCCACTCTTTTATTTTCTAAGGTTGAACCCACACTAATCACCCATTCACTAATGTTTTTCTTAATACACTTTTACCGCCCAATCCCTGCTTTGTCGAAATTATCGAAATTGACCTCATCATTTATTTTTTATATACCCTCTGATTAATAAGCTAAAAATAAACCTCGTTATCAAGTATCTAAGATCCTTAAAGACAAAACATAAACCATGTATAAAGTGTTGTCTTTATGTACACGCATCTTAAATACATAGTCCAAAAGATTCGGACTTCGATCTACCTCTGTATGTATACCTTTAACATAACTCTATTGGAGTCGTTGAAAATTTATTGAAAAGTAATGAATGAATTATGAACGTACTCTGTTCTATTGCAATCAGAGTTCCCCCAAAAATTTAAAATAAAATGTCAAAACGAAAAATTCCAACAAGAACTGAGATATGTTCATCATCATGTCTTCTGTAAATTATATACAAGTTTCTTATCTTCTCTCCCTCTCTTTCTCACCTTTTTCTCTTCCAATCCGATTAATAAATTAGCGGCGGTTAGTTTTTCTTTTTCAGTTATTTTCCTCGCTAATACTTTTTCTTCCCTCGTCACCACTACAAGCTATCTTTTTTTTTCTTTTTTTTTAATGTTGAAAAGCTCTGTTCTCACCAGAAATGGCCATCCTCATCCATCACCCACCTCACATAACCTTCAGGAAGCCCAGAAATGGCTTCTTCATCTCCCTGTAGTAGAAAAAGAAAGCAAGAGTTTGGTATTAACATAGGTTTTATGCATCAATGGGTATTTCGTACTCCCTCGGTTCCTTAAAGATGAATGTTTTAGAAAAAAAAAATTGTTTCACAAAGTTGGATGTTTTGTATTTTCAATGCAAAAGTTATGTATAATTTCTTGTTTTGCCCCTAATAATTAGAGTTAAAGTAAATAAAATAATTAAAATTTAATGAAAAGATAGGGGTATTTTAGGTTATGTAAAAAGTTTCTTAATATGTGTGCAAAACCATAAAAATTCATCTTTAAGGAACGGAGGGAGTATTAAACTTCTTTTCACCTTTCTTTTGCCGGAATCATGTTCAACAACACAAATTTCTGACTCTATTTTTGTACTTTCAGGGATGATTTCGAAGGATCTAACCACTGTGGATCTGCAGAAATGAAAAAGTGTCAGACTTCAGAGAACATTTTCGGAATAGCCACAAATATAATTCTAAAACAGATCACTTTTTTTTTTACCTTCCGTAACTTTCATCTTCACAAGAGTTTCCTGACGAAGAAACCCAATCCATATCAAAAGCTGCACATGTACATTGTTCACCATGCCCATCACAGCAGAAGCAATCATTTTCAAGAATATCGTCTAAACCTATTTCCTCTAATATTGGTGGTGGAGCACTGTAAAACAAGGCCATCACGAAGATTAAGCTGACAATAACCTAATTTACAAGATTTTATACAGATCATATAAGCTTTCTTACCTCAAACTAGTACCAATCATGGCAGTTTCAGACATTGAGATTTCGGATGCCAAAACTGAAAGACCTTTAACTTCTTCATCCTTTTCAGCTAAACCATGTCTAGAAACTGGTCCCAACGAGACTGTACTGCTCTCGCTCAGAATACTACTTTCTGATAGAGATCGTTTCATCGTAGACCTAAAGACAATAAAATGGAATGTCAGTCACGAATAGAAAATGTTTCAAACTTCTCTACAAGTGTCTCATTAACCAGGAAACATACCTCGAATTCTCCGGTACTGAATTGGCAAGAAATCTCGCTGCATTGTAATGCTGATCAGAACCCAATTCCCATAGCGCTGGCTTATCTGGTTGTGGCTGAAAGTATCCCAAGAACCTGTAAAAAATGAGTCAAAAGTCAAATAATTTTTTCATACCAGAGGCATAGAAAATAGAGAAAATTTAACCCAGCATACACGTTAATTGCATCTTGCTTTTCGGCATCCATATAGGCGTTACTGTAGTAACGTTGTAAAGTTCTGAAGAACTCCTGTGACTGAGTCGCTGCTCTCCATTGACCACGCCTCTCACAAAATATCTGTTCACATAAATAAAATCATTCTTTATTAATAATGTCAATAGATTTTTTAACTAACAAGGCAACAAAATTATAGTCAGAGAAGTTAACAAAGAGACCTTGTTGTGTGCCGCGGATCCTCCATACTGAAGGGCAAGCGTATCTCCCATTGTCTCATAAATTCCCATTAAATCTTCAGCGAGGGGATTGTCTAGATCAATGTTAGTAGACTCTGTCAATCCCAGAGCATGGAGTTGACGCCCAAATGCTACCAATCCATAGGCATATTGAGCAACATTGGTGCGATCTAAACAGTCTATGCAATTGGTCCTCAGGACTCCTTTCTGAAGCATGGTAGCTTCCTTTTGCCGATCCTCCTTAGCATTCGTACTAGCATTATCATTTTCCACCGACAAATTTGATGTAGTTTCGTCTTTATTGGGAAGATCATAAGTAGAACATTCACCATTGTTGTTCCTGCAGCAAAAACCGAAAGGATATAAATTGATCAGAGCCTAGTTACAAGGAATACAAGAACGATGAATAGTGGCTAAGCAAGACACTACATAGATGGTAGAAAAAAGCTATTGGTAAACTGGATACTCACTCTAAGGTGGATGGATTCTGGTTCTGAAACCCATCTGCGCTAAGATCTGAAGTTAGCTGACAGTAGAAGATGCCAGTCAAGTTCAGTGCATAAGTAGCCAACCTGCCGAGAATTGCCAACACGTTTGTGCCTTTTCTGGAAGAAAAGAAAAAAGCATTTTTAGTAAGTAGAAACGCCTATTGTGTAAATAGAAAATGCAATGAAAAAGAAAAGAGAAAAAAAAACATATGAGGTTGTGTCCATCACATACTTTCTGGAGTGTTTATGCAAGTCCCAGTGAAGAGGCCTTAGACGATCCTCCTTGCTTAACCCTTTATTTATAAATCTAATTGCATTTGCAAACTCTGCACGCAGAATAGTCTCCCGAGGTCTCTTTTCACGCGTCTGTTTTTTCAATCAAGTGAATTAGGACTTACCAGGAAGAATATATCAAAATTTGTACCCTCTAGACTATTGATGAGTTCGAATACCAACCTTTATCAAGTTCAATATAATGATTGGATTCCCATATCTCTTTCCAAGATTTTCAAAATGCAGTCTGGTTGCCTCGAAGCTGGGGTCTTTCGCTGACACTTTACACAGATAAGAAATATCAGCACAAAAAGCAAAGCAGAAAAAATATATATATATTATGTTGGAGAACAAAGATCATACATATTATATCAGGTTTGATATTCAAACGTGAGGTCTCCTGAGACCAGAACAAAGGAATAGAACCCCGGTTCTGAACTACAGAACTTATTCGGACGGGATTACCATCTTGAGCATCCTCGAAAACAATCTGCTCTGTCTCGACATCATTAGCTACCCTGCCTTTCTCGTTCACACCACGTTTCAGATATCTGGGGAACAAGATAGAAGAATATGATCCAACTAAGACTTATCCCATTACAGCATAACCAAATGAATGACAGAGAGAGAACAAGCTCGGGTGGAGAGATTGTACCTTGTGCCAGCATAATGTCGAGATCGGCGAGCAATTAGAGTCAATCTAAAGTTCCTCTCAGAAACTGATAGTTTAACCTATGTATTAGACAACAAAAAAAGCCAATCCAAAGGTAAATAACTTATATCTACATCAAGTGACAAATGATTAGAGAAGGCATCCACATAGTGTGGGGTTAGTCCTAATTCTTGCAAGAGTTTCTTCTCTCATGCTGTCGAAAATTTCAAAATCAAACAACATGGACAAAAAAAATTTCAATGTCATGTTAAAATATTTCAACACTGCTTACATATCTCTGAATGTTAGAAAACATAATAGAAACCTTGGCACAAATTAGTACAAGTAATACCTGTTTGAAAAATCCATATACCAAGGCAACTGTCCACATACAGTCCTTAACATTATTCCGAATCCTTCGAGTTAAGTATTCGTTCCAGACAAACATTGATTCATAGTAAGTGTGTCCTTCCACATTGTTAGACAGATTCCTCTGAAGTGTATGCATGATATGATAGGAATAGCTGAAGAAGAAGTCCTTTGTGAGATCGACAGTGCAGAGTAGCCTCTTGTACCTTTAAAAAATCCAAGGAAGACAGAAGAAGAAAAAAAAAAAAACATGATTTAGAACCTGGATCAGTAAATAATCTGAAAAAAGATACAGAGGTCCAAGATAAAACAAACAGGTTAAATGAAATCAGAAGAAAATAAAAATGAACTCTCCCTTTCTTGATTGTACCTCTGTCATATAACATATCAAAATAAATACAACAGATAGAAGTGTGCCCACTGTACAGACAGGGGAGAAGAATACCTAGAAATAGTAAAAAGCAAAAAGGTGCAGCAAAAATGGTCTGACTAAAGATATTAATGAAACTCTAAGCTACTGGATTATCTCCAATAGCAATAGTAACGTCAATCACAGTTACCTCAACAACAGTCAACTTGTCTAACAGAAACCTGTGACACTCTTATTGTGCATATCAAAAAGGGACACAATAGAGAGAGATAAATAGACAACAGAATGGTCTAAAAATCTAAATACAAGAGGTAAGTTTTATAATTTCGAAATGTGATGAAGGTACCAAGAAGGTACAGGTTTTCCATTTTACAAGCAGAAGTAACATAAGAAGACCTTTTCTCGTCCTTAGAATAAACCACATTGGATAGAACAGAGGCATGTGGAATCGTAATTATCTTGCTCTTCGCTACGCCATAAACTGTGTGCCCACAAATTTCACCAAGCTTCCTTCTTTTAGTGATTATCAGCATATAATAAGGTCCCAAGAACCTTATGAATCCTTCACCGAGAAACAATCGAGGTAAGAAAAGAAGAAGAAACAACTGGTATAGAATAAGATGCTTGATGCTATAAGAGATTCATTACCGATGATCCCGTAGCAAGTGGTGACAAATTTCAAGCCACCAGATGACCTATTTCCTTCATGAATCCTTCTCAAAGTTTCGAAGCATTCAGCTTCTGTATAAGCCGTTGAATCTTCGTAAATGTTAACCTCTGTTGCCTCTGTCCTATCTAACTTGAGGATCCTCCAAAAGGTTCGGTTTTTATCTCTTCCAATCATATAGAAGCTCTGTTACAGAAAACAAAGGTTAATAACATTAGCAAATCTATGGATTCATAGTCAAAGGAAGTCAAAATCCAAAACCCTAGATGCAGCAAAACACACATAAGAAATCACCCAAAACAAGAGAGTCAATTATGATGAAAAAATGTTGAAAAGAGATGAAGAATCATCACCGAGCGGGTCTCGTAAAGCCTGAATTTTTGAAGAAACGAAGAACTCATGTCGACTTGTTGGTCAATCGATCTCTCTGACGCCGCCATTTGAAAAAAAAAATCTTGAGACCCGGAGCTCGATAAACCCGGGCCGTCGATACAACGATCAACAAAATCACAGATTAGGGAACAAAGCCCTCCAATAGATCACAGAACGATTTATTACCTCCTATAAATCCGTACAGCTCACACAAAACTGAATCTGACTTCACACACAAATTTTCAAAATTAAAAAAAACTGTAATTACAACTGTAACCAGAAACACAAGACAAAAAACGATCCTAAACACACACACACGAGAAAAAATCACAGATCGAGATTTTTGCAGGGGGAGAAATCACAGAGAATCCGAGCAGAATTCAGATTGGTAGATGAAGAAGATGATGACAGAGCTGCGGTGACCGGAACCACAGAAAATTTAACGAGAAAGAAAATAAAATTGAAATTTAGTTTTTTTTTTTTTTTTTTTTTTTTGCTTTCTGGGTTTTTAAGTTTTTAACTTTAGGCGCTCGTTTAAATATCTCTTCTAAATCTGTAATTTTTTTTTTTTGTCGTTTGCGAAACAAAAAAAAAAACGGTTCTTTAGAAATATTCGATTTCGAAAAGGTAAGTTTGACTCGTACAATATTTGATGAAATTAAAGGGGTGACTTATAACTTGTTCCATTAGAACAAACCAGTAGGTTTTTTTAGGTTTTAAAGTTTTATAAAAATGTCCAATTGTATACTTTACATTAAAATTATATGAGCTGGCCGACAAAATTAACTCCATAATTAGCTTATATCATTAACACACAATTAAATCAAAATTAGAAATCAATTTATCATTGACACACAATTAAATCAAAAGTAGAAATTAATTTAAAGTATAAATAAATTTTGTCAGAACAGTGATGTAAGAAAATATACAAAATGGTTAGCACAAGAAATATTCTAAATTATTCCCAGATATATTTAGAAAAGAGAAAGAATCTATATTTTCAACAAATAGAAGATTAATATAAAAAGATAAAAATAGTGAAGAAGTAAACTTTTGTAATTAAAAACCAAAAATAAAAGATAAAACAAAAACTAAAATATTGAACTTTGTTTTTCTTAGCATATTAGTATATTACATATAATGAATTTATTGGAAAAAAATTATTCTATATTACCTTCATATTTTCATATATATATATATATATATATATTGCATTTAGTGTACCACGCATTTTAATAGCTAAATTCAATTGCAATGTTAAATAAAGTTAGTTGAACTATTTTAGATTTCCTCTAACAATATACATTACGCGCGAGGATTTGAATTCTTGTGGTAACATAATGGCAGCATAAGCATAAACAATTGAGACCTACGTCATTTAAATTTTTGAATAGTCATAAGACTCATAACCTAATTCTCTTTAACTTATTCGGTTATATATATGTTGTTATGATTTTTCTTTTTATCAATAACATGTATTATGCAGATTCAAATTCGAATGGTGACACAATTACGATACTAGTATAAACCATTGAAAACACAATTAAATAAATTATCTTATTACTAAATGATCAAAATACCATTAATAGTTATCAACACAAATTACTAGGTTACTAGCTAGATTCTATTATTAATCATACAAAACCGTACACGTAAATAAATTCTACTCAATTTTGTGAAATTGTTAAATGTAAATTATTTTCGCAACTTATAACACACAATTAAATAATGAACAATGTTTCTAATTTTAGTAGTTTAAGTAGTTGATAAATGATAACACATTGAAATAATAGACTACAACAACAAAATAATAACTTGATGGAAATTTTTATATAAAATTGTTGGCAAACAAAAATTTGTAATTTTATCTATCAAGCTAGTTGTCGTATTCAAAAGAAGAAGTAATTTCCCAGTACATTTGGGATGAAAAATAAGACCAAAATTTGTATTGTTGGAGATATCCAAAAGATAACATAATTCATCGTTTTCTTCTCCTCCCAAAAATAATTATTTTACTGTTTCAAGTCACTAATTCTTTTATAATGAGGCTTGATGTTACAGATTAACATTAACACGCTAATATTGTGAAGTCAATGACAAACGTGATCAGCATTTTCGGGAATGTCAATTTTCTTATTTACTTTTCATTAAGTAATACAAATATATAATTGAAGACCCATTCGTACTTTTATTACAGTGATGTGAAAGATTAATCAAACGTGTACGGGTGCACAAACTCCCTCCTTTCAGAATTTGTGTAGTATGATCAAATTATCAAAAAAAAAATTATTATTAACCGAAGAATCTCATACCAAAATCTACTAATACTTCGACGGCCGAGGCTCTATAAAATTTTAAGTTTTCTGCCATTAAACATATTTATTGGTGATCATTGGCCAATGATAATTGAAATCAAAGTTATAAAGTTCGGACTTTACCACAAAAACTATTTAGCATGAACTCTTCAACCATTTCACCACCATCACTTAGTTTAAGCTAATTGAATTTACTAAGAAAAAAATTTATAATATCTTTTCACAAAAAAAAAATTATTTTTTTATTTTCATGAAAAATGATTTTAAGTTTCAATATTATTTAAGGAGTCGATAAATATAAAACAAATTTGGAGAAAATCAAACTGAAAGACGAATACCAAATACTCGTAAGTAGCTTTCTTAGGATATTATGCAGTTTCTTAAGAAGTATATAAAATAAATAGTATAATAATAATATATTTAGCATAATAAATCCCAAACATTTTGTTTGTATCCACAACAACTGGTAACCTTTTGCACTAAAGCTATTTTTAATGTCATTTTTTCTGTGGAGTTTAAAAGAAATTCACGAATATACAAAATAGGAATATATATGATATAACAATGCAACTTACTTTTAAAAAATTTCAAAAAATAAAATTATGTTTTAAGAAAAAATATAGTCATGGAATTACACGAACGTGAATATAGTAGTATATCAAATACAGTTTTATAAATGATCGCAGTGATAACTAAAATAACAAGTGGGCAAAATGAACATCATAACTCAGAAGTACTATAAGTAAGTTGGATTCGACTCGCCGTCGGACCATTGGCCTCTCTAAAAAGTTGTAAATTGAAGAATATAATCATTAAAATAAGCAACGAGCGAATGGAATATTAGTAAACAAAAAGGAGAATATACTAATATGCTTATATTCCCTCATCACCTTGGTATTCCATATTATTATAATTTCATTTAGAATTTCTCAATGAGGGAACTTGATTTTTCCACTCTCTCCTTCTTTTGCCAAATTGTCTAATTATTTATATAATCAACGGATTACAAATGATATACGTTTGAAGTTAATTATGTCATTTTCATATGTATAATCGTTCTAGTTACTCTAAATACTAAAATTAGCTGGACGGAAACTCCTTCGGATTTTTCACGCATCTACAGCCAAAAAAAAAAAAAAGTTAATGAGAAAACCCGAACCGTTGGATTTGTATATCTGACGGCTAGAAACGACGATGTTTGGGGAAGGACCTGTACAACCACAACATGGGAAAGACCCTGAAACGAGGAACTGGAAACAGCTGGCATGATGACGTGTCACAACGTGGGCGTTTCGTCCTATCACAACGAGCATCACGTGGACTTTGTCTGCACCACCGTGGCGGCTTTTTCTTCACGTAATTATTATTTTATTCGCTAATAGTACATTTTTAAAATGAAACTCGTCACACAATACAATCCCATGAAATCAAATCACTCTTGAAATGAAACCTTTTTTGTTGCATTATTGTTTTTTTTTTCTCATTTTATAAATAAACCTGATAGAAAAGTAGATTTGTGTGACGACCTTAAAGAATCAATTTATCATCGCTGAAAAGGTTTTGATCTAGATATTACCGTCCGTCTGTTTTTTTTCTTTTTGATAAACATAGATTTTCAACATATTTGTAAACTACGTTCGGTCTACTCGTTGTATGAGATATGAAGTTTTAAGTTTTACAGAATATTATTTTATACAACATATAAAAGGCAATTTTCATGTTATAAAAGGCCAAAACTGGATAATCCTACGGTTTATTTGTGTGCTTGATTGTGACTTTGTGATAATTATAAGCATTTTGCGACGGAAGCTATTTAATAATTTAAACCCTTTTATATTCGGCAAATGATTGGCGATTAAGACTTGAACATCATCCAATGATATCCTCATTTGCGTATAACCAAACTATTACTTCTGCATTTCGAATTGGTTAAAACCTAGACGTAAAAATAAATGAGACAAATGTGCCTTTTTAGGTTAAGGAGAGAAGTTACGGGTTAACAATAAAATTGAGTTAAAAAGTTTAAAGAAAGAAGATGGGAAAAGGGTGAGAGAAGATTAATTAGAGCCGAAAATATGGACATTAGTGAAATGTCCAATGATTGAGGGAACAGGTGTCCTTTTTTGGTAAACACTACCTCATCTTTCATTTGTTTCCTTGTTCTTAATCAATGATTATTGTTGACAAAATAAAGGAATGACCTTTTTTTTTGTTCAACCAACTATTGACCTTCTAAACACCAAAATAAAATTATCACATAGTGAGAACAATGGTGCAAACCATTAAACTACATATTTTGGCTAAATAGTTTTTTTTTTTTTGGTTTAAAAACGACATGTTTTAGAGTTTTAATGTACTTTTAGGAAAATATATAAGCTAAAATTGATCAACATAATTCCAAAATATCAACATGTTTTATAAAAAGCATAGTTACATATTTTAATATTTTAGTTGGCTTTAAACATATGTGAAGGAGATTTGACAAAATGAACAAAGCGATAGTTAACATGTAAAATATATAATATATGGCACATGCATAATATACTGAAATATGCATATGTGGTATTAATGAACAATTGAAATTATGAATGAGCCATTATAGAAATTTCCAGATAAATTGATTGGATCTGTCGACAAAAAGAATTGAAAGAAAAATACACATTTTAGATAGTTAAAAAATAAATTTAGAAAAATCAAATATATAAAAACTGGTGATTTAATGAGTTTTTGAAAGAAAAAGAAAAAAACCCCTCTTCAAAATCTATAAAACCTTCAAGGCCGAAGTAAACAAGAAATTATTGATTTATTTCATGTAGGCCCAACGGGCTAGCTATTAAGGCCCATTTATGATAATGCCTTCAAGATTCTCTTGTGTTGGTTTGTATGGAGCATTTAATTTGGAGCTCAACCAAATAAACCGTAAATCCACAACGACGCCATCTTGAAGTGCGAAAAAATCGTCAGTAAATATATTATACTATTTTCTTAAGTGCGAAAGATAAAACTTTGGCCTTATTATTTCTGGAACACATTCTTAACATGTTTATATCACAAAGGAGCTAGCTTCACCAACTTGGTAAAGCCTTTAGACGTTGTAGAAGCTCTGAATCTTGTTCTGCCTCGATCCAATGGCAGAAATGTCAAGAGGATGGAGGAGAAGCTTACGGAGATTGATGGGTGCAGTGACTCGAGAGGCAGCATTCCACATCAGATGTGCTACCTGCAAGTTCGCTTTTTGTATATTGATGATAATTCATAAGGACTTCACTTACTGTAAGTGTTAGGATAGAAAACTCTGTTATGGATTGAGCTGAAGAAATCGTAGAAAGAGTAGTGGAAGCTCTCGAGATCTTGTGATAGTTTCTCCAAGAGATTCAACATGTTTATGTTATGTAATGCAGCCATTTCTGAAGGCAACTTCACGCACTCTTTCTCGTTTCCTTTCTCTTGTTTAACCACTCGTAAGCAGCCTAAAGGTGGTAAGTTCTGGAAGACAAATTTCCTCCCTGCTGCCTCGTGAATCACCTGCAAAAAAAAGAGAGGTCCAATATATGTAGCTGCAGAGCAAGAAGATAACAAAAAGATTGTCCTTCGCGTAGATCATAATGTACCTTGACTGCATCCTCTATTGAAGTGACGACCTTATCCACAAAGGCTTGCTTTTGAGCATCAGAGGAATTAAATTATGTGAAATCACAAAACTTCGCTAAAATTATGTAAATTTCAGCGTCCAATTGAAGAATTTTTAGTGTAAAAATGATATTAAAATAGTGTTTTACAGTTAAAAAGAGAGTCTAACCGCCATCGATAAGATGTTATAATGTTATAATCCAAGGATTAGCCATGGAACATGAGTTTATTATAATCAGTTCACAATATGCTGTATTACTCATGAACAATGGAACATGAGTAATAATGTTGTGTTTTAAAAATCAGCTTCTAGAATATTATAAACGCATATTTCCATCGACTAAGTATTAAATATAATTATATTGGACCACATCGCATTTACTTGTGACAGCCGTATTTTAAAATCTTATGGCATTTGGGAAACGTTCATCGCATTTACCCGTGACAGACGTATTTTAAAATCTTATGGCTCTTGGGAATTGTTGATCACATTTATTTACTTGTGACAGACGTATATTAAAATAATAAAATCATATGACATTTGGAAACGTTCATCGGCACACCCGTCGGTGAAGTCTCCGTTATCTTCGATCTTCCCACCGACAAGAAAAATAAATCGGTTTTAGTTTCGATTTTATTCGGTTTGCTTTTATGACCAAAAAGAAATAATTGGTTTACTTCTAGATATAATCAAGTAATCAACCGAATTAATTTCGGTGTGGTTTGGTAAAAAAGCACGTAACGATGCATAAGCATAGAAGAGACAAAGAGAGTAGAAGACAAAAGACTCAAAGCAAAGCCAACAAACAAAAAAAAATGGCAAAGAACCGTAGCTTAGTCTTCTTCTTAGGGGTGTTTGCGTCTTTTTCACTCGCCAGTTTCCCGGTGAATGTTTCCGGCGAGCCCCCTCTCTTATTCACTTTCGGCGACTCTTCCTACGATGTGGGCAACACGAAGTTCTTCTCGTCGGCGCTCGATCCGGCCACCATGTGGCCTTACGGCGACTCCACCGACGATCCAAACGGTCGTTGGTCCGACGGCCACATTGTCCCTGATCTCGTCGGTAAAGTTTTACATGTATAGACGAAAGTCTTATACTTGTTTTTCCTTTTTCTTTCTAGAGTTCTTGTAATTGACTTCGATCTAATTGCAATAAGGTCGATTGATTGGTAACAACGAACCTATTCCTCCGGTACTTGATCCAAAAGCTGATCTTACTTGTGGAGCAAGCTTCGCCATTGCTGGAGCAGTTGTTCTTGAATCTCAATCTGAGACTGCAACTGTAAGCTTCTTCTTTTTTTTTTCGCCATGGATAAAGAGAGTGATTTAGATTAGATGGATTTGTAATCATTTTTTTTTTGTTGTATTCGCAGATGAGTTTTGGTCAACAGATATCGAAATTTATAGAGTTACATCAGAAATGGAGCGATAAAGAACGAGCAGAAGCTATATATATGATTTACATCGGAGCTGATGATTACTTAAATTTCGCTAAGGCTCATCCAAATGCCAATTTTATTGAGCAAACTACTCACGTTGCCCACGTCCTCCAAAAGATGTCAAGAGATGTCATGGTACTGTATATTTTTAGCTATTTACAAATCTCTTTACTTGATAGACTGATCCAACTAGGCCGGTCCAGATTTGGTCTGGTCTATAATTCTTCTGAGTGCCGTGGTTTACTGGTTTGGGCTATAGCCTTAACAAGATTGTTCGTAGTCGGATATTTTTGGTTGAACCGGGAAATATACGTATATATGAATGCAGACTTTGTACCGGTCAGGTGGGGCGAGGAAGTTTGCAGTACAGAGTTTAGGACCGCTCGGTTGTTTACCAATAGTGAGGCAAGAGTTTAAGAGAGGTGAAAGTTGTATGGAGATGCTTAACTTCATGGTGAAAACACACAACGAAAGGCTTAGTCGTTTGCTCTCTCAGATGACTATACCGTTTCGTGGCTTACGTTACAGCTTCTTTGATTTCAATGGTGAAATTCTACAGAGGATCAATGAACCATCACGCTACGGTATGTGAATTATTTCTATCAAGAAAAGAAAACTCTTGTCTAACATTTTGATGTGGTTGTTTTGGTGGTTAGGATATACGGATACAACCACCTCTTGCTGCGGTACTGGATCGAGAAATGCGTACGGGTGCGGTTATGCCAACGTGCATTCGAAACTCTGTAGCTACCAGAAGTCATTTCTGTTCTTTGACGGGCGTCACAACACCGAGAAAACTGATGAAGATATCGCTACTCTCTTCTATTCCGGAGACAAACATGTCGTTTCTCCGGTTAACATAAAGGATCTCGTTGGTAAATCGGTGACTGATCTTCCGGCGCAAGAAATCTAGAAACGTCGATCTTGTGTTTGTTTCTTTTGTGAAATAAGTAAATGGTTGTTGTTGTAAGCTTAAAAATTTGTATGCCATGAGAATAATAAATATAAAAAAAGTAAACCGTTTACATTAAAATTTTAAAAAGCTTAGAGTCCAAATAGTGTTTTGAGATTGTAAGGTGCAGTGACATTAGAGGGTCCGTTCCAAATCAGCTCAGCGATCTGTCGATGAGCCTTTTCCGTTAAATGAGAGGGATCAAAGAAGACGTAATCGTCAGCGTTTTCGCATAGCTCGTAACCTTGCGATGGTCCATTTCGGAATCCACATGTATTGATTCCCCTCAATGGCCCGCTCCCGCAACATGCCATCTTCCCTTGCTTGAAACCGTATCGAGAAGGATTGTTGATTCTTTGTGATAGAGAAGTGTAAAAGTCGTGAAGAGAGTATTTGAATCCTGATAGTTTGCGCTCGAGACGTCTCAAGACTTTAGGGAATTCTTGGTTATGGAGATTGATCAGCTCCGTGACAGGCTCAAAACATGATCCTATCTTTGTCCGGTCTATTATCGACGCGCTCAGTGTACAACCATACGGACCCAAGCTCAAGAATCCAAATTTTCTTGCTCCCAAACTATACAATTCCTGAAATAGAAATTTCACTTTGTTTTAAAAAAAAACACTCTCTGCTTTTACTATATATAAAGTTACCAAATTGGTTATTTACCTCGATGACGGTTGTTGTGTTACCGATGACGAAATCGATGAGTCTCTCTTTGGTAGTGTTACTAAAAGTTGAGGTATTTGCAAAGAATGGGTATTGATAGTCATTTGCTCCGATGTGAAAAAGATAAACAGCTTTTGAGAATACTCTTCTCGCCTCTGCATCTCCTAATTTAGATCTCAACGTTTTCTCCACGTTCTTGAAGTTGTTTAATTGTGTTCCCAAATCTAAGGACTTTTGATGATGAAACCAAAAAATGAAAATTCTAAAAGTCAACGAACTTAGTCAACAGAAACTTTTTGATCCCTTTGTTCTGTTTTAAAGAGATTAATTACCGCTCCGGGGAAAGTTCCGGCGAACACTCCGGCGGCTGTGGTAGCGAAGTTAAGTCCGTAGGTTAATTGACTGTTACTGTAACCAGGTTGTAGATTTGGTGGGATCAACGGTAACCAAGCATACTCAGCTGCCACGTCAAATAATACAATCCGTTAGGTAATAAAAAGAAGAAAAGAATAGTAATCTTGTTTTTTTTTTTTTTGGTCGTCAAGAAAATTAATGTTAAATTGATGATTTACCGATAAAATCTATCATTATCCGTCCATCGGAAACCTGAACGTTGTTTTACCGTACGGCCAGAAGTTTGACCGGAAACTAGAGACAGAATCGAAGTAATTGTTGTTTCCGGCTTCGAACAGCGAGTCTCCGAACACGAACAAGGCGGCTTGGTTCGTTACGAGATCGTCTTTGCAAGAAATCAAGCCGATCGATAAACTAATTATGCTTATGAATAAGATGTTGATGATCGAACTAAATCTAGAACTTGCCATGTTAATTTGCTGCAGTGTCTTCTTCTTCCTATACTCGTTTGATATATACTCGTCACAGGTGTATAATTTATTTAATAAAATTATGTAACGTGGTCAAGTCGCTTGTACTTTTCTTTTGTGATCATAAACTACTGTTGTACGACTTTGAATTCTACGTTTTGAGGATACTTTTTTGTACGGCTGCGGAGTTTGACGAAATCACTCGATGATTGATAATAACACTATAGGATTCTTCTATCTGCCTTTGTATTTTTTTTTTTTTACCGAATTCAATTTTGACCGAAATCCTTTGTATTTCAATAGACATTTATATCATTTTATTTTAGTTGGTTGACTTTCTGTATTATCTTATAGATCTCATCTTGAATTTTGACCAAGAAAATATATCTGATCTTGAGAAAACCAATATATGTCATTCAAATTGTTGAGGAAAGGTTATATTCAGTTATTCGAAAAGCACCGCTTCTGTTGAACTTGTCAAGTCGTATAAATTAGAAAACGCAACGTTGGTTCGATTTAAAAAATAATTTAAACTAATAACGTTATGGAAAATAAAACCAAAAATATGATGTGGACTTCCATTATTCACGACACTGAAGCCAAGATTTTTTAAAAGCTTTTGTCAGTATAGTGCCAAAAACTTATAATTATAAATTTATGAGTGATAATTACTAGAAATATCTGACCAGTTTTGATGTATTTCCTTGGGATCGTGAAAAACGGTGGTCTATCTAGAATCGGAATCGTCTTGAGTCGCACTACTCATGACGGCAATGATTTACAATGAAAACTACGTTGAGCACTAATAATGGGCTTTTTTTCTTGACCCAATACAATATCAAGACGGCCCGTTTTCTCATTAGCGGTGAAATAACAAAGGAGCTGTTTCCTTTACAAAATTCCCGTTTTGCACATGCACTGTTAAGTTTGTTTTGCTCATCAGTCATCACGGTTAGTAACTAAAATCAAAATGATTTGAGAATTTGATTGAACATTGGGCCTCTTTCTACAGCCCTAGTGTAATGCCCTACATAATCATTTGGATGCTTTTGAATTATTTTCTTGTCACTTGTTAGCAATGTGGGTGTATTATATTATATCTGTATTCTTGTCAAGAGGTTCACGAGAAAGTTTACAAGAATCATTCAATTCTGTGTAATATTTAACCAGGTAAACTCTGCCTCTTGTCTTCTTCTATCATTGTGTTCATACTTTGATTTTTTATATAACACTGTTGAAAAACAAAAATATAAATAAACAAGGGGCTCACTTTCTTAAAGTACTCATTACAAGGCACGTCGTTTATTTGTCCGATTCGTTCTTGTTTCAACAATTATACTCCGAATCTTCTCTTTTTAGAAAGGAAGCACCATATTAAAAAAGTGTAGTTCGAATTATTTAAGACTAATGAATAAATAAAGCATTTCTCGATATATCAAACCAAGCATAGTAGTTTTGAACTTTTGATAGGCAGAGAAAATTCATATAACAAACAGAGGTTCCAAATAGTTTTTATTATAATGTTAAGATAGTTTGGGAGTACAAAACAAAACACTTTCGAGGGTGATGATACTGCTAACGAAGATAAAAAAGAGGGGCTCAGAATAAGAAAATTAAGGAAGAAAGACAAAAACGAAGGAAGAAAGACTCATTAGATAGAAATTAAACCTCTATTTACTCGATCACACTTTTTATTGAAAACGAAAAAAGAAAAAAGACCAGAGATACCAATGCAATAAGCTTCAGATGTGACTTGTACCATCCCCCCCAACAGCAAAATCCTGTGAAACAAAAAAGACAGAAGATGAAGTGACCAACACTAGGCTTGTTTGTCTTCACGATTCAACCAGATTTAATCCAGAAGGGAATGAAACTCACCAACACACAGCTTTATTTACAAACAATGGAACCATCAATCACTTCAGAAGACTCCTTCCAGCATGGAATTAATCTCATCTAAGCTCCATAGGTCCATTGGGTTTTCCTCTTCCTGAGTCACAGCAACAGCATCTGGGCCGAGTAAGGCTTCCACTTCTAGTGGAGAGTTCCATAAGCTGTTGTCAAGGTATACCATCAGATCATCAGATTTATCATTGTTGCTTATCTCGTCCTCAGAGTTGGGTTTGAGCTTCTTGGCTGCATTGGTTTCTTCAATAAACGGAGCTTGGTTATTATTGACTAGCATTGAAGAGATCTCGGGTGTTTTGGGACCGTGATCACTCCACCCAAACTCAGAGCAGTCAAATGAGTTACTGCCCTGATCAGAACTGAAATACTGGTATCCATTGTTACCTGCAGCATCGAACGAGTTAGTTAACCCAAACTGATTGTTGTACAACTGAGGCTTCTCTTCCATGAAACTCATATCACCAAAGGTGTTGTCAAAGGAGTTGTTGCCGTACTCCTGCCTCAGATGTGTTGGCGGCTGAACCAAAGTTGGGCTTTGGTTTGGTTTAGCCACTGGCTTCTGAAGATTACTGGTCTTAGCGGTAGGGCGTTTCTGGGAGACGCTGGGGTTCTTCTCCTCTGGGAAATTCACCTTAGCTTTCTTGCCACGGATTCTGCGTGCTGCTGCATCATAAGCTCTTGCTGCTTCTTCAGCGGTGTCGAATGTTCCAAGCCATTCACGGGAGCCTTTTCTGGGATCACGAATCTCAGCGGCCCATTTTCCCCAGGGACGCTGCCTAATCCCCCGGTACTGATTCTTCCTCTTCCTCTTAACAGATTTCTCAGCTTGCTCATTGGAATCTTCGGTTTTCTTGACAGAAACTGAACCTATTCGAGTCAAACACACACAATATCAATCACTAGATGAATTGAAACAATAGAGATTCAATACCAGACAGTTTTTATCCCATAAACACACAAGACTTTGCCAATATCCCAAAGAATTAGATTATATGATCCCCAGGGAATGATAACTCACAAAGCACGGTAAAAAATATACATCAGTAAAACTGCATCTCTTCAGGAGCTAAGGGATCTGGCGATTGACAACTCCAAAATCCAGGTACGCTGGTAAATAATCAACAAAGTGACAGAAGATGATAACAAAACCAACGAGATCAACAATTTCCAAAGACTTCAAACAACAATTAACGCTAGACACAAATAAAAGCCTCTGAAAACCAAGATCCAGAAGATCTCAAAACATCATTCAATGAACGTATATAGAAAAAAGTCAAATTAACTCCTTACAATAATTGAAAAATTCTCAATATTTCTCAAGATAAAATAAGACAATAATCATGTGAAGAACAAAGCTAAAAAAAAAGTTATAAAGATCTTTACTTTTTAGCTGCTTTAACAATAATCATCGACCATCAAATGAAATGAACATCATGATTCATGATTAAGATCCATAAACCCGTATCAAGGAGCAACCAAATTAAAGAGCGTCATTTAAAAAAAAATCTCATATTTCCTATTGAAATGAACAAAAAATAAATGAAAATCAATGAACACACGAATATCTTAACACTAAACATAAAAGGCAGAAACACACAAAAAACAAAATTAATTAAGTGAGATTCGAATTAAGCCCAAAAATATACCAGTGGAGGCGAACGCGACGTCAGGTGAAGCTAAAGGTTTAGTAGTTGCGGAGAAGACAAAAGGCTTCACATTGGCGAAGACATCATCAACATCGAAATCATCTTCGCAATCAAAAGATGAATCATCCTTAAACCCTTGGAAATCAGCTTCGAATTCATCATCCAGATCGAAGAAATTGGATCGCTTCTTCAATCTCATCTTCGAAGCTTTCCCCTTGTTTTTCAGATCCGGCCATATAAACTCGCTGGTAACGCGGCGGGACCTCGGCGGTGGAATGAAATCGGAGATTATAGCACCTCCACACATGGCGACTTTCACGAAAGCTCTACTCTTTTAGGGACGAAACGATGAATATTTGCTTCTTTGGGGTTCTCTTTTTCTATTTTTGCTCTTTCTCTCTTATAGTCTAGAAAGATTGAGAGATGGTGCGTCGGTATATTATATAGGTTGATTATTTACTATTATAACCTTACTTCTGAGTGGTTTCTACAATACTGCCATTTCTGTGAGTCTAAATGCAATCTGTCTTTTATAAGGTAAAGCTAATTGAATTTCCCATGAATTAGGCAGGCGTTTAGGTGGGTGAATATATTTTTACAATTTAGAACTAATAAAAAATGCTTTAACTGGTGTGGAATCTAATGATGTAATCAATAAATATGGAAGACAATCATGAATAACAATAAATTTTTAATTTTTCATTCATCAACTTTTTTACTGTAACAATAAATTTTTATCTAAGCGCATAGGTACATATATATATATTGATTAAATCTTTTTTAAAAAATCTATTTTAAATCAATGTTTTTTACTATTCTATAGTATCTATGATATTATTTTAATTAGTAAATGTTTTATTATTATGTTGAAACACTTACCAAAAGACTTTAACAAACCATAATCTGATCATTTACAATAAACATACCTAATTATTTCAAAGAAACATCTAACCCACAACACACCCACATTTTTTCAAGGGTTTTCTTTGCACTTACATTTTATATGCATCGTATCAAAATTCTTCACAAAAATGCACATAGGTTCTTTATAAGCTAATACTATTTAGAAGTTCAATCTTTGTGTTTTATTATAACTAAAGTATAATAAATAGATTATTATAGAAAAGCTATCAAAAATCTGGAAACAAAACCGGAAAACCTGAAAACAAAATCAAAAAATCCGAATACATAACCGACGAATCTAAAATTAAATATAATCGGAAAATCCGGATACATAACCATCAAATCTAAAAATTAAAAATAAATATAAAATTGTGTCGAATCTAAAAAGTAAAAACAAATACAAAATTGAAACCTATGATTTTTATAGGTTAGATAACTCTAGAGTAGAAAAATTATTATACGTGTCACATTAATAATAGAATATATGCTTCTACTAGAAAATAAGTTAATTAGCTGGTAAGTTGCATCCCAATGAGAGTCAAATTTTGTCATCTTTGACTGTTCTGATAAATGTCAAAGTAGTTACCGGACCTTTTTTATTCTTGATGTCTTAAATTGCTGATCAAAATTTCTAAAACATTCTCTCTCGAAACATAGACATGACTAGAAAGTGAAAGCAAGAAGGGCAGGAATGTAAAACAGAATCAAAGGGTAAGGGGTAGAATGAGAAACAGCTAACACTAATCCTGTAATCTTTAAGAACGGCCAGGTGTAACCGTGTAATAAAGGAGGGAGTGGAAATTGAAAAATGTTAGGTGCTTATTATTTTCTTATAAAAATAATCAAAGATCGAAATTTATGGATTTCGTGACAACAGAAAATGACAAGCTACTTTAAGTTTTAGTAATAGAACCGAAGGTCAAATACAAACAGACTACTATAACAGTTTTTGTTAATAGTACCAATTTTACAAACTAAATTACACATACCTGCAAAATTATAATAATAGAAAAGAATACCAAGAGCTAACTCGTTTTAGGGGTATGATAGAATTTTAAAAATGTTTGAAATTTATGTAAAAAACATTTATGATAAAACGGAATAGAACGAGTAAAGTAAATGATGCTATAAAATAGTGTTATTGCAATCCATTATACTCCAGATCAATACTGTTATCGAACACCAGATCAATGGCTTCAAAGTTTTAATATGCTGATACCTCGAGACCTTACATCATTTTTAGTGACAAATAGCTCAAACTACTTCTCAGTATTGATGGTAAGTTACATACTCTTGATTTCAAGCATTTCGTATGTTTTAGTGTGTATCAATGAATGATTTGTGACATTTTTTATATATTTTTTAGAAACATGCTTTATTTGAACAAAGAACAAAATTTTGATTTAAACAAAAAAAGGAGTTAATACCCTTCTATGCTTTAGCATTTAGCAACATGACATATTCCATACATACGTACATATACATAGATACTTGTAATTTTAGTTTGATTATATCTTTTGTTCCCACATAATTTCCAACTTTCAAGTTAGTAATCGATCAATCATGTGAGTTAGAGTCGAGGACATTTGTTGGAATATCATTACTATATTGACAAATCAAAAATAAATGAACCTCATCCCTAGATGAAATAATCATCGATGGGTAAAATTGAAAATATCAAAAAATGAAATCATCTATGTGCGCGTTTGTGTGACACGAAGTACCTTGAGACTTGAAACGAGATAAAAAGAAACAAATGACAAGTTGAGCAAGTGGACGTCCGACAAGGCTTTGCGTTGCGTTGCGTTGTCCGGGTCCCACCTTGTACCACACACTTGACGCGCGCATCTTCATTGTTCTAAACTTCAACTTAAAATCATTATCTAATTATTGTTAATTATATATCAATTCTCCTAAATGGAAAATTTTCCTGTCCATTAAAAAAAAATGTTTTCTCAAAGTTATACCGGGTGAAGATGGATAATACACATGTAGTAATCAATCTATACAAGATAAAGTTGTACCTAAGAAAATAAGTATAGAATTAGAAGAAAAAAAAAGAAGTAGAAGATAAAGTTAAGAATCCAAAAGGAAGTAGGACCATTTTTGTTTGGTTCGATTGAAACAAAGCTCCTATAATATCTGATCTCAAGAAATAGAAGATGAAGTAAGTTCTGAAAGCTACCCATCCGTATCCTGCAATTTATTTTGGTTTCATTCAATAAATGAGCTATACACATTCAAATAACGAAGATATTATTTTTGAAAAACGGAATTAAAAGCCAATTTTCATTCTATCTTCTATAGAAAAAAGAAAAGAAATTATTTTGATATTTTTGACTAGTAGGTGATCTGCATTTACTTTATTTTAGATGGCGGTAAAATGTAGAAAGCTCCCAGTCAAATATTTTAATCTCAACTCTTAAGTCTTTTATTTCAACTCATAATCTCGTTGTCTGCCACTACTAGCAAAAACCAACACACCTGCACTGCACGTATATATATATATATCTTAGGGCATAATCGAATCTATCATTCATTAATTCAAAGTAAACGACCAAAATTAAAGAGAGAGAAGAGTAGGGTTGATTTTTATTCAAATGTAGTATGCAAATCGAATCCAAGTACTAAAATGAATAATGATATCATATAATTAACGATTTCTTGCAACTTTCACCAACTAACCTAGAAAAAATAACATAAAATCTACACTATCTAAGTGTTATCTGTGGGCTCGGAGCTCTAGCTTTACAAGGCCTAACAAAAAAAACCCATATAACAAACGAAAAATATTCTTCGGGCCGTTACTAATTTCTACAAAATACGGACGTTCGGTTAGATTCTGTATCTTACTGAAGACAACAAAAGATACAATTTTATATTACAGAAACACCAAACAAAGATCATAGACGACGTCACGACAACAACAACAACTTATGATCTTCTAGTTTCATTTATGAAAACAAAGAGAGACCAGAATTTTTCCGGTCTCCAAATCCTAAAACCCTTCAAAGAGGTTGCTGAAGAGTAACCACCAAAGGACTTGTCACATTTCGTTTCCCGTCTGACCAAACTATATGACCAGTCTCTACACTTGTGGCTCCTGGTGACATCTTAACCTCCGTCGTCTTAACCCGAACCACAAAACTAAGTTTCTGTCCCACTCGTCTGAACGATAGCTTCTTCGGCTCTACCGTCACGGTTGTCCCTCTCGGCGGCCTAATCCTAATCTCATAAACCGAATCCGAATCTCCTACATTAGTCACTGTCCTAATGAAATGTGTCGACATTTTACTTTCCCCGTACTGCTGAAAAACAACCGAGAACGACGGGTAGTTCAGATTCCCGACGTGCCCCGCTCGTCTAGCACCGTCACAGTCCGCTTTGCGTCTGGTTATTGTCACAATGTTGGTGCCTGTGTAGTTAGAATTACACAAGAAATTGACGTAATCGTAAGGTGTTATATCGTAGACTAATCCCGGATTCATAGCTTTGGTTGGATGAACATGACCCGAACCATAATCCATAACCGAAGATGTATTGCCAGTGGACTCATCCATCATTGGCTCACCTCGGTTATCAACCGTGTAAGCCGTTGTCATCAACGCAGATCTTATCGCAGCCGGGCTCCAATCCGGATGCGCCGCCTTGAGCAGAGCCGCTAGACCAGACACGTGTGGGCAGGCCATTGAAGTGCCTGATAAAATGTTGAATTCAGTTCTCCGGTTATCAGAAGGAACACCAGATGGGCCAATCCGGTCAGGCCAAGCAGCGAGAATGTTTAAACCGGGTGCAATTACATCCGGTTTAAGAATCTCCGGCGTCTCTGGATTAGGACCACGAGCAGAGAAAGATGCCACGACGGGTGCGGGTCGGATTCCGAGTCGGGTTCCTTTGAAAACAATCGTAGCCGTTGGTTGTTTCGATGAATGCGATTTGGATGATTCAGAGATATACCTTCGAATTTCATCTCCTGCAGAAGCACCAACCGATGTCGCAGGTAACACGTGGCAATCGGCGACTAAACCTTCGCCGTCAAAGACACCGTTAGCTATTATCATCCCCAAGCCTCCGTTTTTGCGTACGATTTCTCCTTTGGTTGCCCTAGAATTGATTCCTCTATCACAAAGAACGATTTTGTCTTTCACCAAATTCGGATCCAATGAGCCTTCGAGACACAGAGAAGAAGAGTAACCATCGCCGCCGAGTAAGCTACCACCGTAAACAAGCGGGTACATTCGACCCGGATCCAGACCCGGGCCACCATAAACGCTAACACCGGGAATTGTCTTCCCGTTTCCAAGTTTCACATTGGCTGGGAAATCTCGATCGATTGTTCCCGCTCCGACTGTTGTCATCCACGGAGCGACGTTCGTCACCGTCAAAGCACCGGGACCTCCGTTTCCGCCGGAAGCGGAGACGAATATCCCTCTGTCGATTGCTCCGAAAGCTCCAATGGCAATGGCGTCTAGGTAATAAGGAACCACGACGCCTCCAACGGAAAGAGAGACTACATCGACTCCGTCAGCAACGGCGGTATCGAAAGCGGCTAAGATATCGGAGTCATAGCAGCCGGAGTTCCAACAAACTTTGTATGCGGCGAGTCTAGCCTTCGGAGCCATCCCTGCAGCAACGCCGCGAGCGTAGCCGAGAGTGGAGGCTGGAAAAACGTAACGTCCGGCGGAGATTGAAGCTGTGTGAGTCCCATGTCCATCGGAGTCACGCGGAGAACGAAACTCCGTCGTTTCATTCATCTTTCCGTTGGTTGCTTCATATCCACCGCAGAAGAATCTTGCTCCGACGAGTTTACGATTACAAGCCGACGCCGGAAAATCCTCTGAAGCAACACATTGGCCTCTCCATTTAATGGGAACAGGACCAAGACCACGGTCATCAAAGCTAGGCCTCTCAGGCCAAATACCAGTATCGATAACTCCAATAACTAGATCCGACCCGAAATCAGATTCCTCAAGTAGACCCGCTTTGTCGGTGGACCTAAGGCCAAGAAACTCAGGGGAGCGAGTGGTGTGCAAGTGACGGACTTGCTCAGGGATAACAGAGATTACATTAGGATGGTCTAAGAGCTGGCGAGCGTCTTGAGCGGTGAGTCTAGCGGAGAAGCCATGGAAAACGGTGTCGTATGTGTGAATGATGGAGGAGGAAGTAGTAGATGTAAGTGAGGCAAGAGAAGAGGAGTACCAGTGGCGATGAGTAGGGAAGATTGAGGGCTTAGCTTCATGGTCGACATGGACGATGTAAGTCAAGGGGTTTAAGTCGTTTAAAGAGGAAGAAGAAGAAGGAGAAGAAAGAGTCAAGAGGAAGACGAAGAAGAAGAAGAAAGCCATTGACGGAGAAAATAAGGTTTTTTTTTTCTTTTTTTTTAGTATTGTTGAGTCTGGATTCAGTTAGTGAGTGGAGGATGAAGAAGAAGAAGAAGGTTGAGGGTACCACATCGACATTGCTACAGAAGCGGAGAAATCTGAGGAGAACTGTGTAGTAGTAGTGTGAACAGAGCAAGCAGAAGAAGTTGTGTTTGTGAGCTGGAGGCACTGTCTTTGTTGCTTTGTTTTATTACGAAACTACCCCTATGTACTTTTCTGTTCTTTTTGAAATTATTGTGATAGTGTTGGAAACTATAATACTAGGTCGAATTTAATTTCTAACATAGCTATCATCCAGTAGAAGAAATGAATCAACACAAATATGAAAGGAAGATAAACATTTATATTCGTATGCAGTTATGTTTCAGGTGACAGAACCATATGTTCCGTTCACGGGATTTTTAATTTCTATATGCATTGATGGGATGTTTGTCTTTTATTATTTATCTTATTTTCTGATTCCATCTTCTTTTGTAAACTTCAAAGCCTAGGCTAAAACAAAAGTAAGAATTTTCACGTCATTTGAATTTGATAGAGCTTAACCGGTGGATGTCATGTGGGTCCCTTACCTGTTCGACACGTGTTAGAATCTTAGGATAAACTTGGCTTCTACATAACTGAACAAGGATAAGAGGCATTTTGATATTTTTGGCTTTTTTTTTAATTAGGGGTGATCGAGATTTTTAGCATTTGACTAATTCTTTATGGTGAATGTAACCGTTGAATAGCTTACTCATCGGATTCTTTAATGGGCTTAAAACATGATATCACTTCACCTGGACAAATGTAAATGATTTATATAATTTTGTGCTTAAGAAGAATCAATCTATAGCTTATACCAACATAACAATTCTTCCTCAAGTGAGAATATTAGCCCACTATCATTTGGTTTTTTAATGTAAAGGACATGAGTAGCCATTAATATTGTTGTTAACAGTTAGTTAACTTAGTTTGCAACTAATTGGTTAGTAAATCTAGTGTGGTTAGATTATTACTCACACACCGTGATGAAGACAAGGTAAGGTACAAATGATGACTTCAAAAGTTTTTTTTTTTTTGGTTTTAATGTCAAGAGATGACTTCAAAAGTTAAAAGTAATATTTAGAAAAAATGTTCATAACATTCATAGACTTAACACGTAGCAATGTTTTATTTCTCGTTCACTACATAAAGAACGTATTAATATTAATCTCTTATATATAGTAGATATTTCACACCATGTATTAAAAATCAGTCCTCGTGATTTATAGTCTGACCCATAACCATATACTAAAATTGGCAGTATAATGAATACTAGTTCGGTAGTTCCGATGTGTCCGTGTTCCGTAGAAACCCACTAGAGTAGGTCGAATTTTATTGTATTATTATTATTTGAGCCTTTTTTTCTTTCTGTCATTTGTTTATTTTGGAAAGTGGATCGAGCCCGTAGACATAAGCATTGTCCCATGCTTAAATGCTACCCACGAGCCATTTGCCAAGCACAACCATTGTCATTTTTTATTTTTCCTACATTCATATTAATAGGCCAAAAGCAGTGTGTTCACGTGTTTTTGTTCTTTTCCCTTTTTTTTAACAAGAGCATGCCATCTAACAATATAATGTCTTCTATAGAATGGAAAAAAAAAACTAATTCCAACAAAATTGTTGTGCCCGTTTACCAAAAAAAAAATGTTGTGCCCATCAACTGTATTTGGTGCATGGGTGATACATGGATACGGACAAATAAGTAGGACCAGTGTTGTATTATTTATTTTGTAGATTCAGGCAAATATCCTGATATTCATTAAAATTATTGATATCAATTTTTTTTTTTTGAATTAGCTACTTTGGATAGAAGAGAACGAGACCAAAGGTTGTATACAATTATTACTATAGAACAAGTGACTGCTCAAAAAGCAGGACAAAATGGACCCCTTTCTCTTATTACTCTTTTTGTTTTAATTGGGTTAATTATTACTTTTATTTCTCATTTAAATTTAAATGAAAGTCGAATAAACCTTCGACCTTTTTAACACTTTCAATTTTATTTAATAATATTATTTTTAATATTGTCATTTTTTAAAATTGCATTTATATTTTTCATATATATTTCCCTAGATTAATTTCGAAAATAGACTTAAATTTAGTAAGTTAATGTAATGGGCTTCAAGTTTCTTATGCCAACAAGTCGTAATAACGACAATAGGTAGTATAATCAGTCCGTGATTTATAGTCTGACCCAAAACCACCATGGCGCATGTTATTTCGTTCTCGTCGTATGTGATGAATAGAGCTCTGAAATACCAATCGAAATAAAAAGAGTTGTTCCCAGTCCATAGAAGTACAAGTAAGCAGATTCAATAGAGCTATCCAACAGCTCGTATAATTAACTCCGAGGAGACCACTCGCCATGGCGGACCAGATTTGAGCAACAAAATCACAAGAGAAAAACAAATGATTTCGAGATTCCGAATAGCTTCTACGTACAGAGAACACAAATTGTTGATAGTTCAGGGCACCAATGCACCATGCGAAAATATTTTAAAACATAAAAGCTAAAACAATCATATGCATCGGTTGGCTTTTAGATTCGAATTTGACATGCGTGATGAGAATGCCACACTGATCCACATGCATAGCAAAAGTGGAATCTACACCTACAAAATAATGCAAACAATATCCAACCAAAACAAAATTAAGTATTTTAAAACATTTCATCGTAATAATATTGTAATAATTCAAAACACTTACCTGCAAGTTATATGTAGACAACCAGCGACTTTATCAACGTAGAACTTGCAACTAGGACACCTCCTCCACTGCTTATTTTTTGCCATCTGAATCAACAAAGCATCTTCTTCATCACCACTCTTCTTCTTCGTATTCCCAAATCTCTGGAACTCCTCACAGTCAATCCCCGCGTGCCAAGTCACCTTACACTGACCGCAGAACAGTCTGTGACGAGAAGGACACTCCGTCTGCGTCACTTTAGCATCATCACTGCCATCGTTCACCATCATTGCCGAACAGTCTTTGAACGGACAGTAAGATTTGTCCCAAGAGGAGATCAACGACTCGCACAAGATTTTTTCCCAACGCTCGAACACGTCCTTTGGGATCAGATCCCGACAAGTGTACGGCTCTATAAGACGCGTGCATTCCACGTCAGGGCATTTGATTCTCGCTGCGTTTTCTTTTATCTTCGTCGCCACGTAACGTACGGTACAGTCAGTGCAGTAGGAGTGAGTACAGTTAATGATTCCTCGGAAGATGTCGGAGGAAGGCTTTTCGTCCATACAGATTATACAGAACCTTCGAGATGGTTCGTCAGATTCTTTCTCGGTTATTATCTCCGGAACTTGCTTGGACGACGTGGCGATATTCTCTTGGAGGTGATGGTTAATCTTCACCGTTGAAGCGATTAAAGAAGAAAACAGAGCTTCTTGAAGATGGAGCTCCGTGGCGTACTTCTCGTCGGAGATTGGGAAAACTTCATCGTAATCGAATAAAGCAGAAAAGTAGGTTTCATCTATCAACACTTCGGTGTCCATCTTAGTGTTTGACGATGACGATGATGATGATGATCCATCATTCATCATAGCGTCTTGTTTTGAGTTTTACGCCTCTGTTTAGAGATTGATTAGGTGAGGTCAAGTTAAATACTGGCGTTGGATGTTGAGTTCGAAGGGTCTTTTTAGTTAAAATGCATAGGATTAATTACTTATTAATGAAGATAAGTATTGGAATATGAAATCTCAAGCAATTGAATTGTAGTCAAATATGCCTTTTGGTTATCTCTAAAAACAAAACAAAGAAACCTTTCACATTTTGCTTATTTTTCACCTTTCGAGCGAAAAGATGCTACATTAACATACAATAATCCAATTATATAGGTAACATATGGTATCACGTGTCTCAAATATTAATATCTACATATATTTATGAGAAAAAGTTATAAGTAGAATGTACTAACGTATCATACAAGTTATAATTCAAGGAACAGTCATCTACCATATGCATCTACAGAATCAGGCCTGTACACAATGCTAAACATAAACCAGACAGCACCAGAAATGAAGACACAATTGCTGAGTTTCTAATTATCTATGCATATGATATGTTCTAAACTGAAGCGACTTCAAATTTGGTTCATAGCAAAAATCGACTTCTTAAGCTCGATTACACTGTAAGGCTTACTGAAGATCCGGTTAGTATCTGGCCACTATATATTACGTAGTGCGCAACCTAATCTGATAATCCATCGAGATAATTGGGATTAATTAATTAGGGTTGGCTAGGGTTTTGCTCACCGTCGCGTTTCTTCATCGCCTAGACCAAGCTTCAAGTGTTCAATCCAAATAAATCTCAAGCTGCTCATTCCACAACTTTTCCATCACCACCACCTTGAGATTGAAGGGCATATAGAAGGATATAGAATATGTCAAAGATCCTTAAATATATTTTTCAATAATTAGTATATTTGTATATTAGGAAAGTAGGTTAATTAGGTTTAACAATCTCTTCTCTATATAAACTTGTGTATCATTATAACCTTTATAATTATAAGAGTAAATACTTCTTCCAATCACAAACTCTTATCACCTTCAATAGACAGAACTACAGAGATGGTGTTGCGTCGTTTTGGTGTCTCCCGAAGATGAACGATGCAGATCTTCTTCTCATATAGGAATCGAATCGAATCTCACACATAAAATTTTGTAATTGGGATTTTGCTGGTCCTTTTTAGTTTTAACTAATCATATTTTAATGCGCTTTAAATTATTATGGACAATTATCAGTTGGGTCCTCAAACATTTAACTTTATCCACTTATAACCCCCTGCTATATAATTTTTTAAAATCTGTCTCAAAATTATTAATTTTTCATATGGCTCTGTCTTTTTTTGGCTTTGATTATTTGTAGTTTTTGAAACAGTTTTTAGTTTTCGATTTTTAAAAATCTAATTCTCACCCATTCAAAATTTTATAAAAGTAAATTCTCTAAAAATTAGGGAAATTAGATTATTTGATGATTTTTCTAATTTTATTAAAAAATACAAAAAACCACAATAAACTTGTTTCTTCCTCAAAATCTACATCAAAAACCAAAAACTAAAAGCCAAAAACCATTTAAAATCTACTATCCATTCATGGCTTTTTTTTTTCTTTTGTTGGTTGGTTTAAGCAATCTTCCAAATCTCAAAAATATAAATGAAGAAAAGAGAGCTTACACTCACTTTATTAAAACTCTACCTTACAACCAGTAACATTAGTTGTACTTTGATAAGAAACAACACAAAATTTATGGAAGTAAAAAAAAAGGCCCTAATTTCCAACCCAAAAATTTAGCAACGGTTTAGTTACAGTCTTTACCTTTTACAGTTTACAATTGATAAGACTATGAGCTAAAACAAGTCCAACGATGAAAGAGTGATCAACTTGGGACTCCACCATCATCGTCAAAACATCTTCTCCTAACTTCAAACCATTCCTCGATTGTTTTCTCTTCACTTCTGCCAATAATTTCCCACAATTGTCCTCAATCGCTAAACTAGATCCGCGATTTACCATCTTGTAGCAATATTGTTCATCGTTTCTAGACGATCCAGCGATGACGCTATACGAAGATGATGAATCTTTATTCGGAATCTGAAAAACATTATTTTTCACTCGAAAATACGCTAACTTTGTTGCTGATTTGGATGTTCCAGATGCTGATCTATATCCTTCCCAAGTCTTGAATAATCCAAATTTCTACACACACCAAATAACATAAAAACTTAATTAGTTTCCAAGTGAATAAATTTGTCTTAAATATACTTTTACATAATTGCATGGAAAATAAAGTATACCTGTCTACGTAAGGTAAACAAGACATGACCGGACAAATCCATGAGATAAACTTCACGGCAGCTCTTAGAATTATAATTATCGACACGATAAATTATGTTTCCTTTAGAATTGAAGACGGTGCAGCCATTTGTGTTGAACACCAACGACTTCATCCAAATCGTGAAACTCTCTTTCTCCGTAGTCAAGTACGGCGAACTTGTTTCTTCTCCGGCGAAGACGCTTGCCTGATCGGGATGTACCTTCATCATAGTCTCCGCTGGACAGATTCTATTCTGCCAAGCTTTTGTCTCGTAAGATCGTAGGTATATTTGCATAAATATCTCTACCGAGACAATGCTTTTTTTTTTTTTGATGATTCGATTTGGTCGACATAATGGATTAAGTTGGGTTTATTTATATGCACAACCGATTTGTGGAAGTTACTTACTTTCTTCGTTTGTGATTAATTTAAGTCAACTTTATGATTAATTATCTACTATTTATGATTATTCAACGTTCAAAAGTAATTAAGTTCTTATCATATTGTTAATTCCACGTATTTTAGAAGAAAGGTCTCACTATTTATGTTTGAATCTTCGGTTTTTGGTAATTAATTAACTATATGCATGTTATCTAAGTTAAAAAAAATATAGTTTTGTTGTTGTTGTGTATATGTGAACTACTATATAGAATATATCGATCTGATCAATGTCTTTTCCACATGTTTAATGTGAAATCTTAATGACAATCTTTAGAGAAAAATGCATAGGGAGCTAGCTCAAGGTAGCTTGAGAACTTGCTCAATCAAATTTGAGTTGTATTTCTTGTGTGCACATGTCACATTCACACCAAAAAGCTAATATAAAATATGCCAGACATATATTTTATATTTTTCGCGAACATCAAACGACTATCGAATTTCTATTATACACTTTATTAACATATTATATAATTTTATCTCAAACTAATAAATTAAAATAACAAAATTAAAATTGGAACATTGTTAAACCATGATTTGTAGCTTAATAAGATGTGCTACTATCGTCACACTGTCAAACCCACATATTAGTTGGTCTTGACAAAAAAAAAGTTAGACCACTGTTTGAAAATCTCCACTAGAACACAATATATTTTTTAAAAAAGAACAAAATTTATGTTCTAAACTTAATATGAAACATAAGGAGTGTGTGCATGTTTGCAGTAAAATGATGTTAGAAGTTAGAAAAGGTGAAATTCACGTAGATAAACAAACTATCAATAAAAACTTAAAATGGCAACACATTATATAAACTCAGATTTCGTTCAATATACGTATAGGTATTAAATTAATTAGATATAATCACTTTTCTTGTTGTACTTAGATCACACAATATCAGCAACCACATAAACAAAGTAGTCAATGCTTAATAACCCACCAACTGAATGATTGTTATAGATGCATTAATATTAATAAATTATGAATACATATACAGTATACTGATATATATATAGTTATATATATATATATATAGATAGATATACAGATCGCGATTAGAGTTATAAGAAAATTGAAGTGTATCGTTTACATTACGGTTTAAATTTACGTGTCTGATTATATAACCCTTGTAATTAGGGGTTAATTAATTAACACAAATTTTAATTTGGCTGTCACTGTTTGTATATGAAGTTGAATTCGACAAAGAGTGCATTGTGTCGCAAGTTTTAGGTCTTAATTAGGCGGATAAGCGTTAGACATCATTATAATTTGTCTTCGTCTTAATTACATATTCTAGTTTCTTTCTTCAATGATATATATTAGGTTTTAATTTGTCTTATTATAAATACTTTCTAATTGAGTAATATCAAATTTTTGGCCTGTTGAACTTTTCTCGTGGCTGACGGATTCTTGAAATGATACTAAACAGCAAGTTGAAATATATTATTTGCTGAGATCACTGAAAAAACATTTTGAAAATATACATAGAAACGCTTTTCTAGTTTTTTTCTAGTTTTTTTTTGTTTGGTAAAAGCTTTTCTAGTTTTCTTATACCAGATAGTAAAATTATGAATCCGGATGCGGATTTGAAAGATTTTCGCAATTATCTATCATTAAGTATCTTTATATTTGTTACAATCATCTGCCTTAGCTATGTATCTCGATTTAATTAGATTTAAAGTTGAGAACCGAGGTACTTAAAAAAAAAAGGTTTTCAGTTCACGCTTCATGGCATGGCGACACTCGTCACAAAACACTATTATTGACACTTCAAATGTCGTATCGTTTTTTTTTCCCATGTAGATTGCACTAGTCGAAGAGCTTTCATTGTTTAAAATGAGAAATAAATGATACTTTTTGACGTATGTATTTTAAACGATTTATTATATAACCTAATGCCTAATGGTGGGTTTGTTCCTAAATGTACATCATCTGTTATAAATCCAATTTAGATGACACAAAGGGTCCAATATATCTAACTTTTTGGAGGAGTACTTTTTGTGCCCTTTTTCTGTTAGGATAAGCACCAGGCCCATATATCGATTACTGACAAAAAAAGAGAGTGGTTTTTAAAATTTTGCTAGATTAATTAAACCAAATATATGATCTAGTTTATGCAGTTCTTTAGTTGAAGTATTAGGTAGCCTAATCTTATTTTTCAAGCACACGTATTTCTCTTTTGGCATGCAAAAGGCCAATTAGTGATACATCTTATACTATGTGTGAGTAATCCACTTTATATAATTATTAGAAGGACACTTTTTGGGGATTATTTAAGAAATTGAAATGAGACACGTAAGATTAGCATGCTTGAGGCTGACTAAGAAAATTGGGAGGGTATATATTAAATAGTGCTTGTCTATATAGACATTTTATATGATGACAAAAAAAAATATATAGACATTTTATACACGTCATAAAAACAGGAATTTTCTTTTGATGTCATAAAAACAGAATTTTTGTTGTTGCTAAGATTCGAAAAACACAAATATAAACAGAAAATACAAATGGAAAGTAATAACTACGTACATATTAAAACGTTCCGCTATAGATTTTATAAATAAGAAAACATAGATTTTTTCGAGATTCGAAAAAAATATATAAATAGAAAATACAAGGGGAACGTAATAACTACGTACGTATTAAAACGTTCCACTACAGATTTTATATATAATAAAACTAAAATTTAAAATAAAACAGTACAGAGCCACTATAAATTTCAATACGCCACTTAGTGAACTCCAAACGTTTTTTTTTTAAAACTCAAATTAAATTCATTCATGATAATCAATGTTCAAGAAAGCGCTAGGCGCTAAGCAGGTGGTAACTTTCCGCTTAGCGCCTAAAACGCCTAGTCCGGGTCTAAGTAATTCTAGATGGTTTAGGCGGTTTTAGAATAAAACTATATATATACACATATAAATTAACAAAATATGATATAACATAATAAAATTATATAATAGAATAATTTTAAATTTTCAAATGAAAAAAAAACTTAAGACTAAATTTAAAGTTCATCATTTTTCTTTTGAAAATGATGAGTCATCATTTTTTTATTTTAAAATCACAAAAAATGCTATTTTTATTTAATTTAAAAGTTCTCAAGACGGCGAAATTTTTTTTCTCAAATTTTAAATACAACATTTTTTTGTGATTTTAAATTTTATTTATCAAAAAATTATATTTTAAAATTATTTTAAAAAATTGAATAGATATTAAACCCGCCTAACTCGCCTAGTGACTGCTTAATTACCGTATAATCCGCCAAATTCCTACAATCTGTTTAATATGACCGATTTTTAGAAAATTCAAGTGGTGTAGGAGCGCCTAGGGCCTAAGTGGCCGCTTAGACTGTTTTTTGAACACTGATGATGATACCAAACGGTTTATGTACTTTGTCTTTTTAGTTGTTTTTTTGGTCACAAATAGACCTGCTTTTTTTTTTTAAGTTAAACAGATACATACAAAACAAGTTGGGCGTGTAGGCCCATTTCGTCCATCAAGCTTTAAGCACCTCTCGATGGCCCAACATTTTGACCCAAAACATGGCAAGAAAAGGGCAATCATGGTATCAATTAATTCCAAATTCTATAATTATCTGTTCCTCCAAATAAGAAGAGTAAAAACATTTATGACCTTCAATGACAATAGTTTTTAAAGTGGTTTTTGTTTTAAATTTTTTAAAAATCTATTTTATTGCCATTCATGATTTTAGAAAAAGTAGATTTTTTAAAAAATAGAGAATTTGGATTTTGATGGTTTTTCCACATTTGTGAAGAGAATCCAGAATCTATTTATAGGAGTTTTTAGCAGATTTTGAAAAATTAAAATCTACAAAAAATCAAAAACCAAAAAAATCAAAAACCAAAAACCAAAAACCATTAAAAAACTATCAACCATTCATGGCCTATATAAATAATTGCCGGAACATGCTACTTTTGCAATATCCAAATTTTTTTTTTTTAATATTTGTGTCTGTATATAAGGAAACTTCGAATCCAAATAAAAAAAAATCATGAAACTAGGCTAACTTTTAAGCTGTCAATGATTGCATTTTGCCTTCCAAAATGGTTGACCAAAGGCTTGTTTCTGATATTTAAAAGATATATCCACCGATCTTTTTTTTGTTATGTATTTTTGGTTGTCACCTTCCACCGAGTTTTATTTATTTATTTCGGACTTCCAAAATGAATTTTAATGTTAATAATTCAATATGGTTTGATAGTTCCTTGAAATGGGTTAGTTGTAAGATAAAGGACATTTAATTATATATGACAGGTTGGTTGAATAAGAAATTGCTTACGGTAACGGAAATGACTAGTCCATTTTTTTGTTATTTTTAACTAGTAATCGAATGTAAAAAAATTAGAAGAAGTGAAGTACTGTTCTTCGTTGACAAATGTCTTTTAAATTTCTTGTGAAGAAAGAAAGACACATGTAGGCGTGTTTAGTTGGCTTCTGGAAACAACTCAAACAAGCAAAACTCACGAGAACTAATTAAATAAAGCAAATGCCATGTCCATCTCATATAATCTCTCCCATCCAAACATTATAATTCATTAGAGAAAAAAAAATACAAGAGTGATGGTAATCTATTGGTACATTATCATGTGGATCTAGGTTAGTGTTTTAATTAAGCCATTACAAATTTTATATAGTGTGATACCAAAAAATAATAAATTCTTTTTTTTTTTATACAGGCAGTTCCATGTTTGCAATATAGTATGATAAAATCTGAATGAGGATATTTGCAATCGTTAATTAACTAGATTGCAAAGAAAAGGTTTAAACACACATAAAAACAACAAAATATACTGATGGGATTTTAATTTCTACATACAGTATCTATATATTTTTATAGATAAAAATTTGCTGTTTTAAAATATGCCAACAGTTGGCTACTTTCTCATAACTTTTTCCGAAATTTTCTCCATTTTCTTTATAAGGAAAAAAAGGTTGTGAGATGAATATCAGTATAAGGCATAATTATGGAAACAAAAGTATTTTAGGGTCCATAAAACTCATTCCGTGAGGCAAAACATAAATAACGCAGGAATTAATAAAGGAAAAATGAAATGGGAGTTTAGATTAAGTACGTGAAGGTGTACACTATGATCCGTGAGACACAGATTATTGATGTGACGATGTCGCTTTCCCTGCCACAGAAAACCATGAATATCATCAGTCAATAGCTCCAATTGTTTTTTTTTGTTTTTAAAAAATTTTTAATTTCAAAAAACCTGAAATCGAAGGGGGAAAAGAGTATAGAAGACGACGATCTTCTGGTGACTGGAAGGTTTCTGCTAAGGTAATTCGATGGCGATGATCAATTCCGATGAGTTTTTGGGTTAACGTTATTTGGAAACGATTTGCCTTCTTGTTTGTGTAATTCATGATCTTGAAATTGAGGGGATTTCGATTTTGATGTGTATTTTGTTCTCCTCCAAGCTAGTAGTCCTTGCTCATGATTGATTAGGTTTTGCTTGATTTCATTTCGCGGTTGCATATTTGAAAAGATCACAGAACGAAGGTTTCATCGTCTCCCCCAGAATTGTAATTTTTGTTTTTTTAGTGATGTTCGTGTTAATCTGGTGATAATTGGATCCGGATCATACTAAACTGTACCTAGTGATAGTTGTTTATACTCATATTCCGCGAATTAGATCGTTATGAAACATTTCTTCATCTTGGAACAATTTTTAGCGTTTAATTTTTCTGTATGGTTTTGATTATTATATTTTCAGTGAGAGGTTAAGCTCAAGGTCTCTGGATTGCTCTTGAAATCTGCCGGCTAGGATGATAGAGCATTGGTATCTGCTTGAGTTTTCTCGAAGAATGGTGATTTGATTTGAGCAATCTGATTGATTTATACACGTATTGGAGTGCCTCAAGGAAATATAGTAGCAGTTGTTAGGTGTTGAGCTTTGTTGCGAATTTGGAATCTAGACTTCCATGACCGTCGTAGCATGATGGTTGGGAAGGTTGGGAACATTTTAGATGGATACAAGAGATAGTAATAGGACATTCTCTGAGATATTGGGTCTGGTTAAATCCTGGCTCCCCTGGCGATCCGAGCCAGCTACTGTGTCCAGGGATTTTTGGATGCCTGATCAGAGCTGTCGTGTATGTTACGAGTGTGATTGTCAGTTTACCCTTATCAATCGTAGGCACCATTGTCGTCTTTGTGGGAGAGTTTTCTGTGGAAAGTGTACAGCAAACTCCATACCTTTTTTTTTTTTTTTTTTTTTTTTTTTGGGGGGGGGGGGGGGGGGGGTTTTTTTTTTTTTTTTTTTTTTTTTTGTGGTGGGGGGGGGGTGTTTTTTTTTTTTTTTTTTTTTTTTTTTTTTTTTTTTTTTTTTTTTTTGGTGGTTTTTTTTTTTTTTTTTTTTTTTTATTTCTCCTATTATTGTTGTTTTTCCCTTTGGGCCGGGGCCAGGACTAATTGGTCCTTTTCAAAGGGTTCAACATGGTTCTGATGTCAGTTTGCACAGAGTATCTTCAATGGAGACAAGCACAGCCAGGCTAGGCAAAGAAACTTCAAGGAGGAGCAGCTTCACTGCCCCAGATGTAGAAGATCTATCTCGCTTTGCTCTTAATAGGTACCCCTTTCCTCTGAGTTCTTTTTGGTCTCATAGATAAGAGTGAAGCGTATTAGACTCTTCAAACGAGGCTCTGCGGTAGGTCCTATGGCCTTTGACCATGCTTTTTATGCAATTCCAGAGTAGAGATCGATCAAAATATTTCTTCGGCATGTGAACTATGTACCATGAACTTATTTCTGAGTTGAAACTAGGAAATCAGAGTACTTGGGACTCACAATCGTGTTTGGGTGACTTATTAATTGTTTTCTTTTCTGCATTAGGAGTGATGATGAGTACGACGAGACTGATTTAGAGACAAGTCATTCTCCTCGAGCTAATGAATATTATGGTCCTATGGAATATGATGAGATGGGCATTGATGATGGGCCCTGTAAGCATCTTAGTGGAGAAACCGCTGACCAGAAAAGTTTAAGCGGTTCTCCACTCCTTCGTCAGTGTCTTGAATCTTTAATTCGGGAAGGAGCAGAGCAGTTCCAGAAGAAAGATGAGCATGATGGTCGTGACGAATGTGAAGTTCCTTCTCCAGCAAATATTTCAGATGATCAAGTGGCAGAACCGGTTGATTTCGAGAACAATGGACTTTTGTGGGTTCCACCTGATCCAGAAAATGAAGAAGATGAGAGAGAAAGTGCTTTGTTTGATGAGGAAGATAATGAGGGAGATGCCTCAGGCGAGTGGGGTTACTTACGACCTTCCACTAGCTTTGGAAGTGGAGAGTACCGCAACGAGGATCGAACTAGTGAAGAGCACAAGAAGGCTATGAAGAATGTGGTTGATGGGCACTTTAGGGCTCTGCTTGCACAACTGTTGCAAGTTGAGAACATCCCTGTGAGCGATGAAGAGGGCAAAGAGAGCTGGTTAGAGATTATCACCTCTCTTTCTTGGGAGGCTGCTAACTTACTGAAGCCTGATATGAGCAAAAGTGGAGGAATGGATCCTGGTGGCTATGTCAAAGTAAAGTGCTTAGCTTCCGGATTCCGACATGACAGGTAATAGAAGCAAAAATATTTTAATCCCAGATACTGTCGAGTCTAGTTTTCTGGATTCTTGTGAAGTTTCATTTTAAGTAATCCATCTCGTGTATTACTTTACAGCATGGTGGTAAAGGGAGTTGTTTGCAAGAAAAATGTGGCTCATAGGAGAATGAGTGCGAATATTGAGAAAGCTCGACTAGTGATTCTAGGTGGTGGGCTTGAGTATCAAAGGGTCTCAAACCAGTTATCAAGTTTTGATACTTTGTTGCAACAGGTAAAATTTGCCTACTTCCATATTTCTCTTTTTTTCATGTTGGTGTTTAGAAATGGATTTTCTTATTTATGCCTAAACCCTTTTATACTCCTTGTGCTTATTTTGTTTTTCAGGAAAAGGATCATCTAAAGATGGCTGTTGCAAAGATTCATGCTGAACGTCCAAACATTTTACTAGTCGAAAAATCAGTTTCTCGATTTGCGCAAGAGTATCTTCTAGCCAAAGACATATCTCTTGTTCTAAACATTAAGAGGCCACTTTTAGACCGCATTGCTCGCTGCACTGGTGCTCAGATAATTCCTTCAGTTGACCACCTATCCTCGCAAAAGCTGGGATACTGTGAGAAGTTTCGAGTGGATAGGTTTCTTGAAGAACATGGTTCAGCTGGTCAAGTTGGAAAGAAAGTGGTGAAGACGTTGATGTATTTTGAGGGTTGTCCAAAGCCATTAGGCTTTACAGTAAGTACTCCTAACTATTGGAATTATTAAATATTCAGAACAGACTTTGTATATCTGATTGCCTCATGTTATTACTCTTGCTTTTTATGTCCTTTCTTCTTCAGATTTTGCTTAGGGGTGCAAATGAAGATGAGTTGAAAAAAGTGAAGCATGTGGTCCAGTATGGAGTTTTTGCAGCTTATCATTTGGCACTCGAGACATCGTTTCTTGCTGACGAAGGAGCCTCACCAGAACTTCCTTTGAATTCCCCAATTACAGTTGCACTTCCAGATAAATCTATGAGCATTGAACGTTCGATATCTACCGTTCCAGGTTTCACGGTCTCCATGTATGAAAAGTCTCCAACAATGTTATCTGGTACTGAGCCACAACGAGCAAACAGTGTCCCAGTATCAGAGTTGCTTTCGACCTCTGCCAATCTATCCATCCAGAAGGATATAAATCCTCTGGTACCCAATGGTTCAGGCTGGCAGGCTAGAGAATTAAACCCGAGTTTCGTCATTTCACGCCATAATGTTTCATTGAATTTGCCTGACCGTGTGATAGAGAGCAGAATCTCAGATATGTCTGGAAGAGCTGTACTGGGGGACAAACCAGCAGACAAAAGCAATCCAATTGTTGTGGCAGATGACACAATGGACAATTCCTTACCTTCATCAGGGCAAGGCTTTGTGCAAAAGAGTTCTCAAAGTGGTACGAGTGTTATGGTCAAAAGCCAAGACAATGATGTAGATCTTACGACCGTCCAAAACAATGAGAATCCAAAGGAAACAAAATCTCAAAAAGAAGAATTTCCTCCGTCACCCTCTGACCACCAGAGCATTTTGGTTTCTCTATCGTCCCGATCAGTGTGGAAAGGAACTGTGTGCGAGAGGTCTCACCTCTTTCGGATAAAATACTATGGTAGTTTTGATAAACCCTTGGGACGGTTCTTGAGAGATCATTTGTTTGATCAGGTGAGTTTTGTTCTATTTTGTTTTTTTCTATAATTCGGCATCTCTGTTACAGCTTACAAAATAATTCGGTAAACTAAAGGCATGCTCAAAAAAATTTCAGAGTTACAGGTGCCGCTCATGCGAGATGCCATCAGAAGCTCACGTTCACTGTTACACTCATCGACAAGGCAGCCTTACGATATCTGTCAAGAAGCTCCAAGATTATCTCTTACCTGGTGAAAAAGAGGGAAAGATCTGGATGTGGCATAGATGCCTGAGATGCCCGCGACCTAACGGCTTCCCTCCAGCGACTCTACGAGTGGTTATGTCTGATGCTGCATGGGGATTATCGTTTGGGAAGTTTCTGGAGCTCAGTTTTTCAAATCACGCAGCTGCTAGTAGAGTAGCTTGTTGCGGCCATTCTCTGCATAGAGATTGTCTTCGCTTCTATGGGTAGTTTTTTCTTGCGTCCTCCTTGGGCCTAATATGATTTAATTGTTAAAATTTGTCTTATTTAAAAATCTGTTTTTTCCTAACAAGTTGTTCTCCTGCAGATTTGGGAACATGGTTGCTTGCTTCCGGTACGCTACTATAGATGTTCATTCGGTCTACCTTCCACCATCAGTTCTTAGTTTCAACTATGAGAATCAGGACTGGATACAGAGAGAGACCGACGAGGTTAAATACCTATGATTCTCTTGGATGCAGTTTTGAAATCGAACACTTTGAATTGACTCAGTTTTCCATCTTTTTTATTAAACAGGTGATAGAGAGAGCAGAGCTTCTGTTTTCTGAAGTATTAAATGCTATTAGTCAAATTGCAGAGAAAGGTTTCAGGCGTCGAATTAGTGAACTCGAAGAAGTGCTGCAAAGAGAGAAAGCAGAATTTGAGGTGATAAATTATGTTTTTATATAAAGAACATCTAGAACTCAGCGATGCAAAATAAATTGGTTTTGTGCCTTTTAACAAATGAACGACAAGGTTCGTTTTGTAACTAGTCTTACATTCTTTCAGGAGAATATGCAAAAGATGTTGCGGAGGGAGGTGAAGGAAGGCCAACCTCTAGTGGACATTCTTGAGCTATACCGGATTCGGAGACAACTGCTTTTTCAGTCATATATGTGGGATCACCGCTTGATTAGTGCATCAACTTTACAGAAGCTTGAGAGTAGTGATGAGACAAAGAGAGAAGACAATGAGAAGCCACCCTTGGCTAAGAGCCAGACGCTCCCCGAGATGAATGCTGCGACCAACTCTCTTCTTACTGGCTCAGAGGTTAATCTGAATCCTGATGGTGATTCTACTACTGGTGACACTGGCTCCTTAAATAAGGTTCAGAAGGAAGTGGACACAAATTCAGATTTGAATCAGGAAAAGGAAGATGGGGGAGAAGTTTCTCCCAGCAAGACCTTACCCGATACTTCTGATCATCTGGAAAATAAACTCGATATACGCAGGACACAGTCTGATGGTCAGATAGTTATGAAAAATCTATCAGCCACTCTTGATGCAGCATGGATAGGCGAACGTCAAACATCTGTGGAGATTCCAACCAATAATAAGTTCTTGCTTCCTCCTTCCTCCATGTCGAACTCTACAACTTTCCCTCCAATCTTAGAGGGGATAAAGCCTATAGATCCCCCAGGACAGCAAAACGAATTCAAGGTGGCCTATCCCGTTTCCCCTGCATTGTCGAGTAAGAATTATGAGAATGCAGAAGACTCTGTAAGCTGGTTAAGTGTGCCTTTCCTCAATTTCTATCGTTCCATTAACAAGAATTTCCTGCTTAGCTCTCAGAAGCTTGATACATTTGGCGAGCACAGCCCTATCTATATTTCATCTTTTAGAGAGGCAGAGCTTCAAGGTGGACCAAGGCTACTTCTGCCCGTAGGCTTGAGTGATATTGTTGTTCCGGTTTATGATGATGAACCCACGAGTATGATCGCATATGCCTTGATGTCACCCGAATATCAACGCCAAACTTCTGCTGAAGGGGAATCTCTAGTTTCATATCCTTCTGAACTGAATATCCCTCGCCCAGTTGATGACCCCATTTTTGACCCTAGCAGAAGCAATGGTTCAGTCGACGAGAGCATACTTTCAATGTCTTCATCTCGCAGTAGCACACTGCTGGACCCACTATCATATACAAAAGCTTTACATGCTAGAGTCTCATATGGAGAGGACGGTACTCTTGGAAAAGTGAAGTACACAGTTACTTGTTACTATGCAAAACGGTTTGAGGCGCTGCGGGGTATATGTATCCCTTCGGAACTTGAGTTTATAAGGTCTCTTAGCCGGTGTAAAAAATGGGGAGCTCAAGGTGGCAAGAGCAATGTCTTCTTTGCTAAAACTCTGGACGATCGATTTATCATCAAGCAAGTCACCAAGACAGAATTAGAATCATTCATCAAATTTGCACCTGCTTACTTCAAATACTTATCTGAGTCTATCAGCACGAAAAGCCCAACTTGCCTAGCAAAAATCTTGGGAATCTATCAGGTACTTAAGTGCTAAGTTGGGAGATTTCTTGGTCAGCTTTGATTCAGTCTTGATGAAAATATGTATATTGTGTTAATAGGTGGCAACAAAGCAACTTAAGAGCGGGAAAGAAACAAAGATGGATGTTCTGATTATGGAGAATCTTCTGTTTGGAAGAACTGTGAAACGGCTTTATGACCTCAAAGGATCTTCCCGTGCGCGCTACAATCCTGACTCTAGTGGGAGCAACAAAGTCTTGTTGGATCAAAACTTGATTGAAGCAATGCCGACTTCTCCCATTTTCGTTGGTAACAAAGCAAAACGATTGCTGGAAAGAGCTGTATGGAATGATACTGCGTTTCTTGCTGTGAGTTTTTGCTCTTCTGCAAAACATTTACTCGTCATTCACAACTCCCTGAAAAGTTATTAGAAATAAGTGTATCTTCTGGTGTTTGCAGTTGGGTGATGTGATGGATTACTCGTTGCTAGTAGGCGTGGATGAAGAAAAGAACGAGCTAGTTCTCGGGATTATCGACTTCTTGAGGCAGTACACATGGGACAAGCATCTAGAGTCTTGGGTGAAATTTACAGGAATCTTAGGAGGACCAAAGAATGAAGCACCAACAGTAATCTCTCCAAAGCAATACAAGAGAAGGTTCAGAAAGGCGATGACAACTTACTTCCTCATGGTCCCTGATCAATGGTCTCCACCTAATGTCGTTGCTAATAACTCCAGGTCTGATCAACTTGAAGACACCTCTCAAGCCGGTACGCACGCAGAGTGATATATTCTTTTGTCTTGTATAGATTTTGGCATTTGGGAACACAATTCTTCGGTTACTATTCTTTTTTTTTCTTTATTGGAAGATTGGGTTTCTGTCAGATATCGATTTTTTTGAGTCTTTTAGATTTTGGGTCGTTAAAGTAGAAACTTAGGAGATTGTCTGAAAATTTATCAGAAAGATGTGAGATTATTATTATTTCAATTTTATCCTGTCTGTACAAAAAAAATAGAGAGACATTTCTCTTGTATATAGCTTTGCTTTAATGTGTTATGATTTATGAAAGATTCTTTTGTTATATGTTTGATCCTCGTACCCTTCTTTTGGCTACTGTCTTAATATACTTGAGAAAAGATTGAAATCAGAATCTGGACATATATTCATGTTTGTGTTCTTACAAAAGAGTAATAAGAAAGAAGCAAATCGCTGCTTCTTTCACAGCCTTTTTTTTCCCCTGTACATTCTTATTCTAGAGGCCATATTTGAACAGAGAACAGATTTTGATTTTTAAAAGAAAAACAATAAAGGAGCAAGGGACTTAGAGGAGGAGATCAAAGCTGCTCCATTTGATCATCATTAACTCTTGTTGTGAAGCAATTATCTGTCTTTGACCATCAATCTCTCCATGCCTCAACTCCTGATAACTTCTTTGCAGAAGGTCAAGAATCTCCACCTCTCTGTTTATTTTTTGCAAAATTAAAAACATTGAAACAAGATCGATCTGATTATATTTGATCAAGGATTAGAAATTTTATCATACCTTGAGTAAGAAGCTATCTTTGGACTCTGTGTGGGACAACGAGGACCTTCATCGTATCCTTCACATATAACCTCTCCATTATCATCTGTGTAACAGATGATCCCTTGTGTCGTGTCTTCAAAAACCTGTTCCGAGAAAAACAAAAACATATAACCCAATTTCAAAATTCATATTTTGCCAAATGGGTTGTGTCTGGAATCAGTTGTAGAAAATTAAGATCCAGTTCTAGGAAAAAGGAAAGAAAGGATCTTACAGTGTTCTTGGTGGAGTATCTGATCGGCTGAGGCTGTGAAACTGTGACTTGCTTGACTTTAACTTGAACTTGACTCTGTTGAATCATCAAAGTCTTTGATCTTACTGTCTTTGAAACAAAACATGGTGTTTTGAGAGGAAGACAAAGTTTTGTTGAATATGCCATAACCTCTGTGTTTTTTTCTCTAGAAGAAACTTTGATCTCTTTTTTTTTTTTGGGACAATTTTTTTGGTTTATAGGTCTCAAGATTTTAATAGAAATAGCAGAATTCGAAATTATAAACTCCGGTGATTGATTGAATCTGAGTTTAATTATTATATAAGATTTGATTAGTTTATATAGACGCGAGGAGAAGATAAAATAATAGCCAATAAGAGTGGTAATCTTATTTTTTTTTTTTTTTTAAGAGTGGTAATCTTATTAACAAGTTTAGTTGTCTTTTTCGTGGGGTTCTTCTAATGGTTTCGTTTTTCTTCTTACGTTTGATTTAGTGAACCAATGTTAAATCGTTGATGTATCTATCTACACATATACATGTGTATGTGTCTAGTCATGTACAAGTGTACTGTATAGTATTATTTGTATTACATCATTTATATAACACTATTACAGTATTTGGTTTTCTTACTCGGTTAATTTATAAAATATTACTAAAAACTTGTTAAATTCGTAATAATTATATTTAAAATGTTGAGATAATGTTAGAGAAGTGTCTACTTCGTAAAAGGAAAATAAACCACGAACAATTTGCCGTCCAGTGATGAATTGATTCTTACTTAATTAAATCGTGGCACGTGTCCGTATATCAAGAGTCATGATATTTTTTTTTTTGCAAAATGTCAATAATTGGTGTATAGTTAAATCAATGTTTATGATAAGACAAGAGACTAATTGTTGGCTAAACATGGAGACATCGTCGTACAGTTTCGCGGAAAAAACCGTCTCTTCCTAACCTCAATAAGGTGTGTTCTAGAGTAATATTATCTCGCTGGTTTAATTACTAAATTAGTACCAAATTATACATGACAACGAATAATTCCTCCTTCAAATTTAAATAAACTTATGCGAATCTTTATTTTTGTTTAGTTAAAAGAAAACCACAAATTTATATAAGTTTCTGAGTCAATAACAACTTTGGAATCCTTCATAGTTTATGGACATTATTAACCCAAAAAAAAACTCTAAATGGTGGAATCATAGATCAGTGTAGGTCACAAGACGTTGGAGCAAACTTCCAGAATCGCTTTAACAGAAAAACTTCCAGTATCCTTTTTTCTTTTCTTCTTTTTTTTTTTTTGTCGGTTAAGCCAAAACCACAAGTATGATATTAATAGATTATGCTAATTGATTAGTAGGTAGTATTTAGAATTTTTATAAAAGAAAACTATAGTTAAATAGTTGTGGTCTCTGTTTCAGGACAAGAGGCTGTGAGGTTAAAATACGTCACTAGAGTTTTTTTAATAATTTTTCTATATCGTCGTCCACTTATATCATCGGGGAGTGGTGGCCTAACTTATCAAATATCGTACGATCTCCAAATTTTATATAAGCAAGTATATGATTATAAAATTGATGCAAAAGTTATTAATATTATCATGTTACCTACTCATTATAGTTAAATATACATGACGAACAATAGAAACCTATGGGTGAGGATAAAAATAAAAAGAAAAAGATATATAGTGGGCTTGAAAATAAATATTTTGTTCTAGGCCTAATAAAAGGCCTGTTTGATGAGATTTGTAGGCCCAGTAAAAGCCCAAGTGTTGATCAAAGTCTAACTTGTTACTCAAGAGTGCGTCTCCGGAAGCTAGAAAGGAGCTGCAAACTGAGAGAAGAGTTGTTTCTTCGATTCTAAGATCAAATCAGCTGGTAAAGTTCTTCTACCTCCGTTCAAGTTGTTTGTTTCTTCAATCGTTTCCTAATTTTCTTCGATCTGTTCAATTTTTTAGGGTTTTATACTTTTTTTGTGTGTGTGTGCAGACATTGAGGTTTATTTCAGATCGAAAAATCCGGAAGAAGATGTTTCTCACTAGGTATAGAAATTAAGCATTTCTTCTTTTTATTTCGACGAAATTGTTTATCATCTTTTCTGGGTTCACTAGTATTGATCAATTTTGGGTATTTTAATTTGTTTGCAAGGACTGAGTATGACAGAGGAGTCAATACCTTTTCTCCTGAAGGCCGTCTTTTTCAAGTTGAGTATGCCATTGAAGCTATCAAGGTAATTTCTCGATTACTCTAGCTGCTACATCAGCTTCCTTAGAATCTAGCGAAGTTGGAATTTTTCTTGGATTGCTTTCACGAATTTGGTTTCTTAAATCCCTTGTCGTGTTAGTGTGCAATGTTAGATTATGTATCCATTAAGCCTAGAGGTTGTTTTGATGAGTTTTGTGATGGTTGGTTATAGCTTGGTTCTACTGCGATTGGCGTAAAGACGAAAGAAGGAGTTGTTCTTGCAGTCGAGAAGCGTATTACCTCACCCTTGCTGGTATACTTCCATCTGCTTGATTCTGATTTTAGTTTTGTATCCATTGTAATTTTTAAGCATCTGAGAAGTACTCTTTGCTATTTCTGTGCCTTTTTATGATTTGTTACATTCACATTTTGCTGAAAATTTAGTCTTGATTTGGCATGAGTGATAGAATCTGAAGGGTGTTACTAAAACGATTTTGAGTTTACCTGAATGGTCACTTCTTTCTCAGTCTCTCTTCTTATTCTTTTATGTAGGAGCCGAGCAGTGTGGAGAAGATAATGGAGATTGATGACCATATAGGTTGTGCCATGAGTGGTCTGATTGCTGATGCGCGAACACTTGTTGAGCATGCACGAGTAGAGACTCAAGTGAGATCTCAGTTTCTGTTTCTCATGGTTTCTTTCTTACATCAAAAGATCTTTCTGTTACCAACTGCTCTTTTTGTGTTCCTCAGAACCACAGGTTCTCTTATGGTGAGCCAATGACTGTAGAATCTACAACACAGGCTTTGTGTGATCTTGCTTTACGGTTTGGTGAAGGAGATGAAGAGTCAATGGTAGTAATCGCTCCATCACTCTTTATAGCATAGGAAATGTTTAGTGGATTTCACTTCTTTGTGTTTGGAATTTATGATCAATTTACCAGAGATGAATCCTTAGATTAAAGAATTTAGTTCTAGTTGTGACTTGATAGATACAGCTCTTTAAGCACCACTATAACAATCTCTAGCTCTTCTATAACGTTTTGGCATAGATTCTTTGGTTCTTTACGATTTTATTTTATTTTTATGAATATACTGATGCTCGGTCTCATGAACTTTTTTCAGTCTCGTCCATTTGGAGTATCCCTTCTCATTGCTGGACATGATGAAAACGGACCAAGCCTGTAAGATGTTATTCATTTAGCTTCGGTGTACAAATTGGTATGCTACAATGTTAAACAAGTCAATCTTGTACAGGTACTACACAGATCCATCCGGAACATTCTGGCAATGCAATGCAAAGGCAATCGGGTCAGGCTCAGAAGGAGCTGATAGTTCTCTCCAAGAGCAATTCAACAAGGTAATAATAACTTGATTGTTTCACTGTGCCAAGTACATTACAAAATCTATTTGGGTTTGAACTTACAATCTCACAACTTTTACAGGAATTAACTCTTCAAGAAGCTGAAACAATCGCTGTATCTATCCTGAAGCAAGTAATGGAAGAAAAGGTACTCTAATTGAATTCAATTTTGTTTACTGAAACTCCGGTTTAGCCTTTTTTGATACTCTCTACTTTCCTGGTTTAGGTGACTCCAAACAATGTCGACATTGCTAAAGTCGCACCAGCTTATCACCTCTACACTCCCCAGGAGGTTGAAGCCGTCATCAGTCGTCTATGAGAAAATAAACCGGCATTTTCTTGCGGTGATCTTACCTGTTCTTTCCGGTAATTCTTCAAGCTTATGTCTGTTTTTGGTTCTCTAAACCGATTAAAACTTTTTTTCCCCACAAAACTTGTCTCACTTTTGTCTTAATCAGACCATGGATTTGATATATTGAGCTTTCAATCTACCTTTTTTATTGTCAGTAATTATTTAAATGACCCTTAAACCAGGGATTACAATTGAATTAGCAAGAGAAATCGGTCACAGAGAACATGCGTGTCTTAACCATCCGTTTTGGTTAATCAAAGCATCAACGGTATACTTGTGGGCCTCTTGGTCTGTCATCTTCGGTTTATATCCAATCCACTTGACCCGGTTACCCACTCCAGAACCAAAACGATGAAGGAAGCTAGTTTGTCCGCTACCTACGAGTTTAACAACAAATAGCTCACATCAAACTCCTCAACAGGAAACAACAAATTGAATTTTCAAGAACATTAGTCAACTGATATACCTGCCATTCCAACAACAATAATAATGACAGGTTTCTTCTCGAAATTAGAAGATGAACTTCCAGCACTAACACGAAGATGGTCCATTGAGTCAACAACAAGAACAACTTCATTTCACAGTTTTTTTACAGTTCTTTTTGCAGTAACTTAGCCTAATAACACTCTCTGAAACAACAATCATGTTCCCCTGTTCACCAGATGATTCCATGGGATCCATTAGTAGCAAAATGCTTTTTTCTAGTATGATCTTCAACTGCCAAAAGTCACCAATAATCCCAAATTACAACATATTCAGTTTCCTCATCACTTTCCATCAACAAAGAAAGGATATAGAGAGTTCTCAGGGAGGGCCTGTGGTTTTAAACACTGGTTTGAAAGACAGAGATGCAACAAAGAAGATGATGCTAGAGGAGGATGATGAGGACTTTCAAGAGCCAACTAAAACTCAGGGAAGTGAGAGAAATTTGACATGACTTGAAAGAAAACAAAAACAAAAATGTCTAAGCAGTACAAATGAATCCCAAATTTGAATATTACGGAGAAACAAAAGATTAAGTCATATGAGGACAAACCTCCATATATTTCTTTGAACCGAAAAGTTCTAACAATAATTTGAACAATGAGAATTCTAAATTATTTAGTTTCTTAATTTTTTTTTTAATTGTTTCTTACTTTTTTTAATTTCTTTAGTTTTTTTAATTTATTATTTTTTTCTCTAAAATGAAATCTTAGTTGGCATAATTTTATTGGACAAATTTAAAAGATGTGAATATAGGGGTTCACACCTAGGAATGAATCCAAAAATTGTTCTATATATATACATATATAGTTTTGCTGTTTTGTAATTGATTTTGGTTCATGAACAAAAATTAGTAAAAAGATTTAAAATTTAGCTGTAATAACAAGAAATCATGTAAATTCTATTAGATTTAAAGTTTTCAATTACCATTTTTTGATAATATGCATGACTTGAAAATTGGAAACACTAAAATAAGTTGACTATATTTAACGAGCATATATGGAAAGCAAAATATTGCATGTTAACCAATTTTTAAAACAAAATCTGATAATTTAAGGAAAGACTTTTATTCTAAAGTTATTTTTATGTACTATAAATTGAATCACAAAGTGAAAATATTTTTTTTGTCAATTGATTTTTATTCTTTCTCGTTCTCCAAAGAAAAGAAATGAAATTCTTTGCTTTATTTATAAAATATGATTTCTGCGTCAGTTCTCTTCAACAAGATCCACAGAGCAAATCTGCGACAAGTCTCACAAGTTTGCTCATAGCATCAACAAAGACTGCTGCGGTGAAAACTACAAATATGATAGAAATCATTAACCAGATTGTCAAGGAAAAAAAATATGGCAAGGATATTGATTCAACCTTATGCGATTGCCTCCCGAATTTTTACGATGGAACTAATGAGCTTAAATTAACTTTAGCGAGTGTTAAATCACATGATTACTCAGATGCTAATTGGCATATGAGTAATGCTTTGCAGTCACCGGAAGATTGCGATTTGGAATTCGTACAAATGGGACTACAGAGTCCGATTACAAATGAAACTAATGTATTGTTTCATAAGATTTTGATTCCTTTCGCTCTTACAAATATGTTATGATAGAATTATTAAAGTGTTTTATTTACACATGGATTAATGTTTAATATATAAACTTAATTAAAAGCAAATCTATATTTATCTTAATGGCATAAAATTTTGCTACATTCAAATCATTTATTTACATAAATGATTTTATTTTTTCTTGCAACATTTTCTTTGTTTATTTTTAGATATATAACTTTGAACATGTTTTTAAACAACTACAGCTGTATTAAATTAACTTCAAATAAATGTTTAAATTTTATTTATTTAAATCTATAATTAATTAGATTAAATTTTTATATAACATATATTTGAAGAGAAGTATGTATATTTATTTAACTATTTACCTAAATTATTATTTTAATCAAAAAAAAAACCCAACAAAAATAGAAGAAAAAATAAATAATAATATATGTTTTTGCTTTCTATTTTTCCTAATATATGTTTAATCTTATCATTTTCATAAAATTAAAATTTTGTTTTCAAATTTAGATATTTATATTTTTATATTATTTAGATTCCAAAAAAAAATTTGTTTCTCATCTAATTTCTTTATTAATTAGCAAACGCATAATCACTGTTTACATATGAGGCTAAAAGTCAAGGATAGATAATACAAGAACCATTGTTGATTCGAAAGTAGAATTTTTTAAGCTAGGAAATCAGTACACATATTGTGCTCGCTAGGACGATAACTGGATTTATCTACCGATTGAATTAAGTGTTAAGTAAATAATAGAGTAAATTGATTAGATAAACCAATAAATATATCTAATTTAATGGTTTGAATCAACACATAAATTTATTTAATTTTATGGATTAAATAATTAGATAGATATAATTAATCAGTCAAATTCATACACTCAATTCAAATAAATAAATTTTCTTATTACAAAACCAAGTGAATTATATAAAAATCATAAGTAAGCAAGACTGGTCGGAAAATGAAACTTGAAAATAAAATATATTTCTCTGAAGTTACAAAAAAAATATATAATTGTATTCTTAAACGAAATAATTTTTAGCAAAAACAACTTAAAAAAAATAAATAAATCAAAATAATACATCAGCACAGAAATAACATGTAACAAATAAAACACATCATAAAGTTGGGTAATACGGCACTTCCATCTCCGCCATCCAATTATTCTCATCGAGAAACGTGGCAACTGAAAACTTCTGGGCCTCAGCATCAGTCATAACTGGCGTGTATCCTGCCCATTTAACTCTCTGGGTCAAATCCGACCCGGGACCCGAATTCTTATACTCTCCATAACGTATAGTCGAATTCGGAGGATCATGCTCGGCATCCCAAGCTTTCCAACCTTCCGCACTCACGACCGGTCCAATCACAGATTCCGTTGGAGAAATTCTTCCACGGACGGCCTAGATACGTCGGAGCGGTTACGATTCCGTTGGCGGATATGGTGCATCGGTGGATCATCATTACCTTGGGCGGTGATAGCGTTGAACTGTTTCGGAAGTGGCTGACGTGGACGGATGTTGCATTCTTGTAAGACGACGGACGCGTATCCAAAGATGAAATCGACTGTTCCGGTGATGTCGCAGTTTCGGTAGAATTGACGTTTCCGGTGAGAGTAGAGAGTATCTTGGAAGCCGTCGAATGAGCATTGATAGTAAACTGAGTGATCGGAAGATGAACGTAATGCCACTGCTTGATGGTTCTCTGGTCCGGCGGTGTTTATGATTCCCATGTCCTTCATTATGAAGCCTTTGCCTGTTACTCCTGCGGCACGTTGTAAAAAAATAAATCACTTCTATGAAATGAAGGTTGAATAGTGAATCAAAACAAGTTTATTCAAACATATTTCCAAAGATGTGTAGTTTTTTGAAACGACAGAACTGCATCATTGAGAAAAAAAATTCAAATGGGTAATATATAAATAATCTATTTTAGGGCTTAATGGAGATAAAACTTTGGCGACGATTGATAAACTGATGCTTGTGAACTCGGTGGAGTTTTTCATAGCAGATTTGAGATTCTGTGAGATTATGGAATTCGCATACTCCATATTGTATTGGCTGAGTTCGTCTAGCGCGTCGAAACACGTTTCATGATCGGCTAAGACGGCACTGAGCCACGTCTTGATATCGTCGATCGTCCCCAGATTCAAAATCTTCTTCTCGTCTCCAAGATCCATAACGGAAATAGTCTCGTTGAGATTATCCATAGCGTCGTCGAACATTTCTCCACAAACACGAAGCGCAGATTTGATTCCTTCGTCCTCCGTCTCTTCGGTGAGCTTCTTTGGCAAATCGAAAATGGAATCGAGTTCATCGACCACCACTTTCAGAGAAAGCCTAAACAGAACCTCTGGATCTGTCGTGTTGGACGATGGAAGCTTCGAGATGCTTGAAAAACAAGAATCAGGGTACCGAGTTACGCTGCACACAGTTTTGAGTGACGCAGCTGGAGTCAACTCAGGAACTGAACTCGGTGTTGAATTAGGCAAACCGGTTTTACGGTTATGAACAACGGCGGCAACAACGGAGCCGATGACAATCCCCACCAGAACCACCACCGAAAGGCCCACTAAAAACAACCGCTTTCGTGTCTTTCTCTTCAAAGCTAAATCTTGAGCTTCGTCGACTTTTCCATAGCCTTTGAACGACTTCACAGTATCCATAGAAACCCAATATCAAAGGTTTCTAGTTTTTCTTTTTTTCTCTTTTTGTGTGTGTTTACTACTGGAGCGAACAAGAATGGTGGTGTTATGTGATCAGTGTCTTGATTGGTGGCTTTTATATATGCGGTGGAATGAGAATATTTATATTAAATGACTCGCTAATTCTGTGATACTTAAGGAAGTTTGTGTGCAGATAATGCATTTCGATTAGGCATGTGGTGCTGTCACTAATCAATTTAAACCGATCTTCATTCATAGTTTCCTTTCACATTTTTTCATCATATATCAATCAAATATTGTATATTTAATGTACAATATTCACTACATATCAATAAAATATTGTAAAATTAATGCAAATATTGGCAATCAGCTACGTTTTTGGAAATCGTCGTCCTACTGTGTATTAGAGGTAATAATTTTTTTTGGATAGTTTCGTTGCTTTCTTATCGAATTAAATTTTCTTTTTCCTGTCAGAGAAACTTAACTTTTACAGTTTTTTTCTTCTTTTGAAAATTGCAAAGCAGGACGGCGGGAAACATGAAGTTGCGTTTTTGCAACCCAATGTACGTAGTAACCTGAACCGCAAGTTACCAATTTGTACTGATTGGGAGGTAAGGGCATGCATGCACACTTGTATAACCAGATTAATTGTTATTTAGCATATTCCAACTTTTCTTCCTTGGCCTGCCATTGTTCCTTCATGAATCATGGAAGATACTTGTTTTCCCAACTCAGGGAAGAGGGGAATGACCAATACCTAGTGCGTATTTACTCATGTTTCTTGGTTGTTATAAAGAAGAACTATATGTGTTTTTCAGCATTGTTATATGAGTGACTTGACTCAATACATAAGCTCAGGATGCATAGTATGTAATTTTTGTGGAATACTTGTCAGTCTCTCCAGTGGATGATGACTCGCAAGGAAACTTTGAAGAAATAGTTGACAGGTATTCAAATGTCGAGATTTTTTCCTGGATTATGATATGGTAATAATGATATACATTTTATACTCTAGTAATCTCAGAAAATGCAATTTCATGAAACATTCATATATAGGGTTTTGTCAAGATCCCGGGAAATCAAACTTGCAAAAAGGTAGAGAAGTTTTAAGAGAAATATATGTTTTAAATTACGACATCAACAACCACCATCAACAAGCAAGCAACGTCTCTTATTTTATCTCTCAAATCCATATCCTGAACCGTCCTGAAGTGAAATTTTTGCATTATTTTATCACGTTTTAATACTACGTACGATCTAGACAGATACACAACGCAGAAAAAAAAACGAAACACGATTTGATTTATAATTTATGTAGCAACAACAAACAATACGTAGGAACACAACAATTATCTCAAAGACCGAGCGAGAAAGGGAAACCGGTCGAGGCTAACCAGCCTCCACCACCAACAAACCGACCGGCCGTATATGGCTGAGCTTCGGCAGCAGCCGTAATTACCTTAAAGCCCCTCCACTTCACTCTATTTGCAGTTCCTGCCCCTGCTCCTGTGTTCGCATACTCTCTATAAGTCAGAGTGTTCAACGCGAAAGACCCGGTCCATTCGGACCACCCTTCGGGTCGGATCACATCGGATATAGACGACTGCATTATCACTGTCTGCGAATACTCCTTCCACGGTCGGCCAAGATACGTCGGAAAACTACCTTTCACCGACTGTAAATCCGACGTGGCACCGATCCTACATTTCTGGATAACGATCCCTGTGTTCTGGTTCGGATCCGTGCGTCCTTGAGCGGTGACCATGTTCTTCTGGCCGGAGTTAGGGCGGCGAGCGTGGATGTCACAGTCTTGGAGTACGACGGCGGCGTTTCCGAAGATAAAATCGACGGTTCCGACGATGAGACACTTGACGAAGAATTGACGGTTAGAGTGGACGTAGAGAGTGTCTTGGTAAGCCAACATGTCGCAATTGTAGAAGGCGGAGAAATCAGAACCCACTCGTAGAGCCACCGCTTGGTGCTTCGACGGACCCGCCGTGTTCTGGAAAGTGATGTCACGAGCTAGGAATCTCTCACCGACAGCAGCTGGGTCCCACAAAAGAAACACACCAGTTAATTAAACGGCATCATTAGCTAAAAAGGACTAATACGGACTTAATCATTATATTGCTCGAATATCTACAGTACCTTACTTTAACGAACTTTTTCATAAAATATTAATATTTTGTATTCAAAAACAAGGAAAAGATGTTAAATCAAAGTTCAAAGGTGTATAGAAATGATGTAACAAATGTAAATAAGCGACAAATTAGATAGAAAAGTCAACAACGATGAAACAAAAAAAATAGAAAGATAAAATTCAAATTTATATATATATAAAAATAAGAAAAATAAATGTGATAAACTAAAGGCTCTCTTCACAAGTGGATGAGCCACAAAACCAATCCACATAACGTGAACTGGAAAAGCATATGAATAAAGCCAGGAAAATGATGGAAAGAGACTCGCACATGACTCAGATCTAACAAAGTTTGCTGTTCAATTTTTGTAATTCAAATTCACATTTAATTATATCCCGTTACTAGGATTAGGATACATGTGCGAATATCTGTTGTGTAATAAGAATCTACGTGTGCATATTTAATTTGCATGAAAAAGAGTAAGATTTTAATACTAAAAAAGGGCCACATCGTGCAAAAATACTTTACTCTTTTTCAAAATATAATTCAAATTGCTTACCAACGGTGGCCGAGTGGAAAGTGGTGCTACCGTCGACGACGTTTCTACTTCCGGTGATAATAGTTCTCGTCCGACCATCTCCCATAAACATTATATTCTTTTTCTTCTTCGCCACCTCCACATTTTCTCTATAAACTCCTGCTTTTATATGTATCACATACCTCTTATTACTATTCTCCGGCGCCGCCGCTACAGCCGCCGCCACCGTCTTGAATGTACCGCTACCATCAGCCGCCACGGTGGCGTCGGCTTTCACAGTTGAACCTTGAAGAAGCCTCCGGTCTCCGGCAGATAACCAAGTCGGCCATCCCTCAGCATCTAATTCTCCGGTGCCGGCGATATCAACGGCCACTATAGTCTCCTGATTCTCCTTGAGCTTACGGTTGTTTGAAGTGATTTTAGCTTTTTGCTCGAAGTTGGCTATGTCAGTATCAGTCATGTTCTTGATCATTGCTAGTACGTTACTGCACATGTGCTCTACGTGTATCTACAAATAAGCATTTCGTTATAAAGCTATATTTTTTTAAGAAAATCGTGAATAAGTTTATGTAATTAAAAGTATATATACACTAATAACAACAATCGATAGCTACTTTTCATATAGATGGACCAACACCAGCTAACAATATCTCAATGTAAAAAAACAAATTCTAAAGAATTGTAAATGTGATGTGATGTGAGGTGAAGTATGATTTTTTTTATCTTTTTCGATAATGTTGATGTGCTGTATGATTGATATAGCCAGTTTTCTTGTAACTCTATACATAATTAATTACATGAACTCTATAGCAAAAGCATTTGGTCTATATTTGCAATATTTAAATCAAATCATTTTTTTGTTAAATCAATGTTTCGCTTGATAATTGTAACTTCAACATTTCAAGTTGTATTTTCAGTGGTTCTGCATTTTCATATGTGAGTAGTAATGGTTAGAGAATTGAAGTTTTACATACCTGACCCTTCGACAAGGCTTTACGAACTTGCTTGTCGGCGTTGTCATGAGAGAAGCCGTCAAGACAAGTCTCCTGGTTAGTAATGGCGGAGCTGATAAGGGTTTTGAGATCACCGGCGTGTTCCCGGAGAGATTTCTTGTTAGGATACAAATGGAGATCTTCCACCGCCTCATGGAGTTCATCGAGCGTCTCATCAATAGTCTCCAAACAGTCATGAAGCGCCGTCTTCTCGCGCGGCGTCAGTCCTTTCCTCTTCTTTATCAGTTTCTTTACGGTGAAGTAGTTGTGTTCCACGGCGGTTTTTGTTAGGTTGAGCGAAGCCTCGATGACGTCTTTCTGCGACGTTAGCTCGACGCCGCCGGAAGTTGCCACGGCAGAGATACAGAGCTCAGGGTAACGCGTGGAGCTGCAGGAGGATCTTAGTACGGCGTGAGACGACGGGGATAAAGTTCGTTTTTCGTTGGCTTTTGAAGCTCCGGCGGCGATTCCGGCAACGGCAGCTACGAGGAACAAAGCTACGGCGGCGGAAAGCAACAGAAGTTTCTTATTTTTCTTGAAATTATCTTTGGAAAAGATTTCTTTGATTGATGATGCCATTGTTTGACACTGGTGAGTGGTGAGTAGTGTTGAATGTATTCGTTAAGAGTGGGTGTTTATATAATTATATTGATGAAATTAAAATCAAACACGATAATTTAAAAATGACATTCTCTTTTTACTTTCATTGACTCTATTATTTGAGTGGACTTTTCAGAAAAACAAAAAATTTCACATATAGTATTTGGATTAAATAAAAAAACATGAGGTATAGGATTTGCATTTTTGTCATATGTGATTTTACATACAAAGTTACTTGGGTTTGAATGCGAGCTATGTATCCAACAACAGTGACAACACAAAAACCTTTAATGTTTCTTTAAATAATCTGGTATATGCGTATAGTTAAGGCAAAGCGAAAGTTTTACATAGCGATTATGCGCCAGTGGCACCGAATTATTGATGAAATAATAAATATAAAGAACTAGATGGCTGTGTCCGAGGGCCTAGGCTGCTGCAAGCCTGTCATGGGTCCATCTACACTTTTTTGTTTTAACATGTCAAAAACTATTCCATTGATTCGTTTAAAATAAAATTTAAATACAAGTTTATGTTGCTACTTGCTAGCTAGTAACGCACACCTAACTCTCTTTTAATAACTTTATTTGTATAATGAATAACATCTATATTATTGGACTGCCAGTGAAAACAAATATGAATGATATAAAATCTCAAATCAGTTTAAATGTTTTTTTTTTGTTAAAGGATAATATCAGTTTAAATGTTTCGAGAATATTAATATTATACTGATCTTTTTGATAAAGTATTATATTGTTCTATCTATCAGATTGTGTACTAGAATTTTTTAAATTTGGTTTGTATAATAGATGCATCTCTAACAAATATTTTTTCTGATTTCATTAAACGTAAGTAATCATATCATTTCTATCATATTCTCTCCACACGTGTGTTCAAATAGCTTATGAAAAACTATGCGTGTTATTTATCAGGAAAAAACTATGTGTGTTACTGTTATCTAATATGTATGGTAGAATATAAATAAATGTTTTTTCAGTGTCGGTAGTTTAATCGGCCAAATCTATAAATCTTCTTTTTTTAATAGACTGTATCCTAAATTCAAGCATCGGATACAAGAAAATGACTTATTTTCTTGGTACAAAGAAATTACTCTAAAAGTAAGGTTTGTGTTTTTTTAGTTAACAAATGTATATTAGATTACAAAACTAACCCAGCCATATCGTTTGAATATTGCAGCATATAGGATAAAAGGCTATCAGTTTTGAAGTTTGTTCCCTCGTTTAGAAAAGCATACATTATACTTGTAATCATTAGTCTTTCTTTCACTTTCTTCATATTTTGGAGACCTTTCCTTTGCTCACAAAAAAAAAAATTGACGTTATCATGAAAATATTTGGATTCCTTCTTTATCATTAATCCTTACATTATCTAAAAGTAGCTAGTTCAAGGAGGGAACTTATTTTATTTAGAAATATAGAAAAGAGAATTAGAGAAAGCAGAACGATAATCGTCTGGGTTAGGGTGTTAAAAAGACGAATTGAAATATTTTCATTATAATGTAGCCTCTAGTTTTGTTAACTATAGTATAATTTATTTTTTGGGTTATAAAACTATAGTATGATTATTGTCGACTACTTGGTTAATTAAATAAAACTACTGGAATCAAATATCATAAGTTACAAGCAACAGGCCGAACTAACATAATTCATATGTATATACATTTAGTAGTAAATTGACCAGTGAGAGTACACTTCTTCCTAAAGCTATGTGTAATTAAGACTTCTTGAAATTTAGGCATTTAAACATTTTTGCAGTAGTTAAAAAAATCCTTTATTTATCAAGTTATTTTAGGATTTTAATTTGATTTGAATAATTAAAAATTCATATTTCCACAAAATACCTATTTCCACATTACATTTACGAAAAATTGACTGTTGTGAACTTGTAATAAAAATATCTTTCCTATTCCATCTTCTTACAATTGCGAATCTGCAAATTGTTCTTTGTAAGGTGACATTTCGTTGGTAGATTTTGTCTGTGATCACGCTTTTCACGTGTTGCTGCACACAAAGTTTAATATAAATAAATTGTTGGCAGTAGGAGAGCGTTGGGAAATGTAAATTGTTTCAAAAATAAATTAATATAATAATACTATACCAAAACCTATAAAAAACACAATTATCGCGACATTCACAGTATCATCTGACATCCGTTCTTTGTATGTTAAAAAAAATCACAAGTGGACTAGAAATATAGTTAAAATACATAAATTTTGTAGGGAAAAAAAAACAATATTTATCTCCTATTTGGTGATGTCACAGTAGCTGTATACGTGGGCCGTATCTTCACATATAACGGGCTCATATTGGCTAAAATGGGCTTGAATTTCCCGATTTCACGTAGACTTGTTAGGATCTTTTTTTTTTCCCGCAGGACTTGTTAGGATCTTATTCCGTAAAACTCTCAATTCGTTTTCGCCGGAATATCTACCACAACCGCCGTAAAATCAGGTTGACCTTCGTCAGCTCCGCCGCAATAAACGTCTTCAACAACCGCCGTGTCTGTGCTCCTCGTAGAAAAATCGGTCGGAAACTCAGGAGGTTCAGACCTCGGATCTTGATTTTGAGTCAAACTCTCGTCGTCGCCGCCGCCAAGGTCCGGTCTCGTTTCTCGCTGCTCCAAACAAACTCTCTTTCTACATATGGGACAAGTAGAGTGAGATCGAAACCATGAGTCGATACAATCAGCGTGAAACCAGTGATTACAGTTCGGCAAAATCCTAGCTTTGTCTCCGTCGGCGAGCTCGGAGAGACAAACGACGCATTCGACGCCGTCTTTGAAGTCCTGAGCGTTGAAATCTACGACGGGGATTGATCGGAGAACGTAAGGCTTGATCCCGGCACATTCGGCGATGGTGATAGTGACATGATCATCGTTGTTATCATGATCATGAAAATCATCAGTATTATAACATTTAATAATACAAGTCACCACTCCATACAAAATACCAAAGAAAAAGACACCGAAGCCCATGTTTATTCCGAGATGTATTAGATCGTTAGAGACTGATTCTTTCATCGTCGAAACCCTTTCAATGAAGATCAAATAAAATCTCAGTAAAGAGAAAGCAAGAACAAAAAAACACACGCAGATCCTAGAGAAAAGCTCGAGCTTAGGTATTTATAATAACTAAGCTCGAGAAACGCTCTTAGCCTAACTAATTTGCTTAGGTATTTATAATAACGTAACAAAAACCCAATTCCATTATAATTATTAATTAGGATTCCAAAATATTCCTTTTCTTTTTATTTATTTTGGGAAAAGGCCTCTAATTTCCTCTCTTTTTTTCTTTTTTTCTTTGTTTCTTTTTTCTTAATTTTGTGACATGTATTATACAGTGACAAAATTTACAAATTCCAAGCTGCTCCATTGGTTGAGATACTCTCTAGAGTATCTAACAAATATAATATTAGAATTTTAATTAAAAGTTTTATTAGAAAAATAAATTTTAAATAATAATAATATTGAACCAATTATAAAGACACACATGCTTTGGGAGTCTCTACAATTTTTTTGAGCATTTCTCAATATTTGTTATCTCTCTTACTTTTTCTAGTTCTTTATATTATTTAATAGTTAGAAACCCACTTAAATACTACCAATGAAGTTGCCCTAAAGGACGACATTTGTGAAGCAGTTTTTTTTTTTTAATTGCTATAGGCGCTCTTGTATATAATTGTAGATTCTGCTTTCTGAATACGTGCTCATTTATCAGTGATTAAAGATTGTAAAGCTGACAAACCTTTCTCGATCCATAGGCGAGGAATTGCTGTGATCGATAAATGCTACCTGGTTGATCCTGCCAGTAGTCATATGCTTGTCTCAAAGATTAAGCCATGCATGTGTAAGTATAAACGAATTCAGACTGTGAAACTGCGAATGGCTCATTAAATCAGTTATAATTTGTTTGATGGTAACTACTACTCGGATAACCGTAGTAAGCCTCCGTCTTGTTAGATTCTTCCGTATTGTTTGATTATATTGTTTTTATTTCATCATTTTTTACCTTTGATTAAAATATTAAAATATTGGTTTGTTGACAAAATCACTTGAATGTATGTACAGCATTGGAAATTTGGTTTCGATAAATGTTGTCTTAGATGATTATCCACACCAACGGTTCATTTATAACTTTCACAAAGTAATATGATTTTCGTTTTGTCAATATGTATCACTTATATTAATAAAAAAGATTTGGTTAACCAAAACGGAGAAAGAGAGCTTACAGAAATGAAATCACATGAACGGTACATAGCACTACCCGCTAGTGGATGCGAGAATCCTGGCTAATCTATTGAATATATCTTCATCTTCACTAGCTCATGCAGTCTTTTTCAAAGCAAAAAGCCACTTTCTAATGCACTAACATGCATGTCATCTCTCAAATCAGAGTTTCTAAGTGGTAAAACAATTTATTTATAGAAATAAATATAAACTTTTTATAGAAACTTGGAAATAATATGGATCTTTTCCATTTGTTTCGCCGGAATATATATCTATCACAGCCGCCGTCAAATCTGTTCGAACTTCATCTGCTTTGCTGGAAGTAACGTTCCTTCAACTTTGATTCTACAAATCGGACAAGTACTGAAGTAGGACTGAAGCCTAGTGTCGATGCAATCGGCGTGAAACCAATGATTGCAGCTAGGCAAAACCCTAGCTTTGTCTCTATCTACAAGCTCGGAGAGAAACGACGCATGCTACGCTGTCTTTGAAGTCTTTAGTGTTGAAGTCTACGACGGGAATTGATTGGACAACGGAAGAGTTGGTTCCGGCCAATTCGATGATGGTGATAATGACATGGTCATCGCTTCTTCCATGATCATGATTGTCATTATCATTGAAGAAAATTCTGTGACACTCCAAAATACAAAACAACACTGAAACGAAAATCACAGTGATAAACATGGGGACCGCAAATAGTATATCCTTCATCTTCAAAAAGCCTCGAAGAAAATCAAATCTCTCAGTAATTAATAGCAAGAGAAAAACACACACACACACAGATCCTAGAGAAAGCTCGTACGTGTCTTTCATGTCTAATCAAGTTATTTAGGTATTTATACATAGTAACTTAGCAAAAACCCAATTTCATTCTAAGTAGGATTCCTACATATATATTAATTTTATAGATACTCTTTTGTGATACAATATATATATATATATATATATATATATATTGTGCAATGGAATTAGATTTCTGATGCAATTAGAGATAGATCAATATATCAAAGGATTAGATTGAAAAATACTGCATCAAAAATCAAAGTGGTCGACAAAATTTTAATCCGACCGTTGGCTTTTTGTATGACATAAAAATTACATCTAAAGCTCTAATAACTCCTTACAATTTATTGTTAAAAATCATCTTTCGAAGTGGCTCGTTGGGCTTGTCTTTGACATCTCTCTCTGCCTCCATTTGCTTAGCAGAAACATTGTCTTATCATTCATACCGTCTTCTGATAAATCATGGTCGTTGTCCATGCAGAACAAGAAATATTGTTTCTATAAATAATGTGTCCTCATTCAATCAGTTGCATTGCTTCGGCTATGAGATTTCTTCTACTCTCCAACAATAATACTTTATCAAGTCAAAGCAAGTTCAAGCAATTTCGCAGCCTTCTCAGCTTCCGCTATCAAAAGCCTCCTTACAAAAGGAACGAAAAGAGCAGTCATAAACCCTTGTTCCGTTCTACAACTTGAGTCTTGTTAGATTCTTCTACTACTCACTTGTTGTAAATAAAATAATTCCTCACCAGTCACCAGTAGTCTTTACATGAACAGATCCCCGCAACGAAATGGTGGAATCGTTTTGTGTCTCTGAGGACTATGACTCTCCCAGTTACTTGCGATACAATCTTCATCCACGAATGGCAGTCTGCACATACTCTGAGGTTCTTTGTAACTCTAATTGGAACCCCTTCACCTGAATGAATTAGGGAGTAGGTTGTTGCGAGTCTCTCACTGTGTCCACAAACCCAATTTGCCTTAGTTTCTTCATCAACATCATGAAGCACAACTCTCGTATCAGGAGAATAACCGAGTTTTTCTATTGCTTCTTGTAGTTCTGTCCATACTTTCTTATACTCATCTGAATTACGAAACTCGTATCCACCTCCTGCAACAAAGATTTGAATCTTATCTTTAACCTGTACCCAACTGCAACCAGCTTCCTTTTTAATCCCTCTTTGTTTCATCATCTCTCGGATCTTATCCACATTGTCCCACATCTTTGCATCAGCATATATGTTAGAAACCATAACATAGTTCCCTGGATTACGAGGTTCAAGAACAAACAACTCCTTTGCTGCAATCTCTCCCACTAAAACATTCCCATGGAGCCTGCAAGAGTTGAGCAGTGATCCCCAAATGGATGCACTTGGCTTAAAGGGCATTGTTTCTATAACTTTAACCGCTTCTTCGATTTTACCAGCTCGGCCCAAGATGTCAACCAAACAAGCATAATGCTCCAAGGCTGGTGAGACTCTGAATTCGATTTTCATGCGTTCAAACAAACTTAGACCATACTCCGTGAGCCCTGTATCACTACACCCAGATAACAAAGCAACAAAGGTAATCCCATCTGGTGCAACGCCTGACTCTATCATCCTTTCAAACAGATTTATCTCTTCTTCGATATTTCCATTGATTGCGTAACAGTTTAGCATTGTATTCCATGAAGTCAAATCCTTAGTTGACAACATCCCATCAAAGATTCTCCGAGAATATTCAACCTCACCACATTTCCCATACATATCCATCAATGAATTAAGTAATGGCACATCAGGTTTCTCATTCGATTTCAGAATCTGCGCATGAATCTCTTTCCCCGTGAGAAGAGCAGCAACACGTGAACAAGCGGGCAATATCGTCGTAAGAGTCGCCCAACTATACCCAATCATCTCTTCCTGCATCTTCCTGAACAGATTAAACATCTCATGCACCCGAACTTTCTTGCTGAGTACCGAAATTAAAGAGTTCCAAGTAACAATATTTCTGTCAGACATTCTATCGAACAACTTGCGTGCATCGTCAAATGAGCTACGTTCTTCCAAGTAAAGCTTCAAAAGCGCATTATAAACCACCTGATCAACCTTCTCCTTCCGTTTCACAATCTGACCATGGATTCCTCTACCAACCCGAAGATCTTTTAAATCCACACACGCTTTCAACGCAACGGAAATCGAAAAATTCCCAGGCTCAATGAAACTACCCAACATATCTACATACACTAATAAAGCCTCTCGCGGTGATCTGTTTCTAGAGTACCCAATCGCCATAGCTGCCCACACTTTCTCAGTAAGTAATGTCGAATCAGTGACATCTTCAAAGATTTTCCGAGCTAGATCTAATCGGCGACAAACCGAGAAAAGGGTAATGAGCTTGCTAAGCAATTTAGGGTCTTGACGGAGACTAGGGTTGTTGAGAACCAAAGAACAGATTTTTCGGCCATGATGAAGCGATTTAGCGGAGATACATGCATGAAGAAGGTCTGTGTATGCTTTAGGAGTGGAGAGATCGGACGGTGAGGATGATAACTTCTCTATCAAGGTAACGGCTTCGTCGAGTTTGGAAGATTTAGAGAGAACTGTTGAGAATTCTAAATGCTTTGAGAAGACGGATTGTTTCCATGGGATTTGTAAGAATTTAGCGTTGATGATACTTCGAGTCCCCAGAGGAGTTGTGACATCTGCAAGTTTTTTGAATCATGGAAACAATTTAACCACACACACACACACAAAAAAAACGAATAAGCTTTGAAGAATTTAACATCTTTGGAACATAATCAAGATTTCAAGAGTAGAATTCGAACCAATTAATCAAAAAGAAAATGAGGAAATTCATTGGCGCTAATGTAAACGTACCTAAACAAGGCATTGGAATTTCATTCAGTAGCAGAGAGGAGTGAGAGAAGGAACAAATCGAACTCTCTCTCTTCTATGTGCCACGACCAGAAACAATTCTAGTAAGGAAGTGGAGACGAGACAGAGAAGGCGAGATGGATAAGTCAGACAAATGACAACTATTTTGTTTCGTGCCATTAATGGGCCTCTAAATTTTGGGCTTTTCGGTTCCCATAAATGTATATATTATTTTGTTTTGGTCTAATATGTAAATATTTTTCTGTTATCTCATCATGTTTTAAAAAAATATATTATATTTGAGACCATAAAATTCATTCTCATGACAAAACTCGTAGTTAGACTAAGCTAAAAATAATACATTTTGTAGAATTCTAGAGATTAGAGGAGAAGAAAAGAAAAACAATGACCCATCATAGGTCGGAGGATGCATCGTCGCCGTTGGATCGTCTTTGTGAGCCTCCAACTTTTTTCTCAACCTCTCTTCTTTTACGTTCTTTGTCTTCCCTTCCTTTATTTATCCTCTCCCTAATCTCTTCCTCCTACCCATTATAAGAATTTAATTAGTACTATTGACATATTGCTTAGTTACAACAAAATAATGAAATATCATAATCTCAACTAACTAAAGGCTAATTGACTATATTTAATTACATTTTCAAGTATTTTAGCGTCGGGGAGTCTCGAACCATGAACACCGGCTCGGTTTGAGGCTTTTACAACCATTGTCCTCGCGCCGTCGAACCGAACGTCACACTTTCCGGCGGTTCTAACAAATCTCCACCACTTCCCGAGCATCATTTCCACCCTCACCTTTTCTATTTTTGCTTAAATTTACAAGGGTCGTGTATATTACAGTAAAACCTCTATAAATTAATACTCAATAAATTAATACTCAATAAACTAATAACCTCTTTAAATTAATAAATTATTCTGATTCTGAGTTGGACCGGTATAATAATTAATAGATTTTAATAAGATAATAAGATAATAATTTTTAAAAAATATCTATGTAAATATATGGTCTCATTAATAACATAAATTAATAATCATATAAATTTATTATATATATATAATATTTTAGTGAAATATGATTCTAATATTGTTTATTTATTTATAAATTTGTAATTTTGTTAGAGTTTATCTATATTTTTTAAAAAATATCAAAAATATGATATTATTTTCTCAAATTACATCAAAAATTATATATATAATAATTATTTCTTAATATATAAATGCATTAAAACACATTAAAGTATTACTTTCATTTTTTTTATTTTTTTATATAATATTTTTTGAAATTTGGAAAAACTCTAAATTAATAACTTTTATAAATTAATAAAAAATTTTGGTCATAATATTATTAATTTATAGAAGTTTTAGTGTATGTGGTTTTTGATTAAGAAGTGACGTGTGCATTACTATAGTCGACTGTCAGCCACGTGTTATTAAAATTGTCACGTGGCGTCTCCACTTGCCACGTGTATGTCATTGCCTTCAATGCCGGTTAAAGACCGCGGTAAATTTATGCTGTTTAAGTTCAATCAATTCACAGCATGAGCACAAAACTTGAAATCGATATTTATTTAACAACAGGTAATTTTATTCAAACAAAAATAAGAAATACAAAAGGATAAATACCGTCTTCGATCGGGACTCACAAAAGGGGATGGTTTATGCTCATGTTGTCGGAATCTAAAAAAAAAGGCTACAAATTGGGAAGATATTACAAGGGAAACATGGGATTGTACAATGCGTGAAGGGTTGTTGTTATTATTCCCTCATCAGTTTTATGAAACCAAAAGAGAAGAAAAAAAGAAGATTTTGTTTTGTTTGTCTGTCTCTGTTGTTACTTGTTGTAGTCCTCCGAACCAGAATCCGAGCAGACAAGAAACAAAAAAAAGGGGGGGGGCAAATAGTATGTTTTCACTCAGGTAAAGAATTTACATGTAATCAATGGCGCCGGAGCTACCGGAGCTAACTCCGACAGTTCTCTTGCTCATATTAGCTCTCTGCACCAACACAACCAACGCCTGAACCACTTCAGACATCGGTGGTCTAAACTCTGGCTCCGGCTGTCAACAGATTAAGAAAAAACACCATTTATGTACCTTGAAGATTTCATTTCTTCAAATCATCACATTTCAATTAGTTTGATTTATATATAAAAATTTACCTGGACGCAAAGAGCGATAACATCTGCGAATCGGGACAGAGATTTAACAGGGTAAAGCCCTTTGAGTGCTGGATCAACCATTTTGCCCAATGCATCAATGTCGTGAAGCTGAGGTGTTGCCCATCTCACCAATGACTGCTCAGATCTTGACCTTGAGCTGTCAGATCACACACACAATCACCAAAAGACTTACTTCAGTCCACAACATATTTTCACTCTTTTAAAGTTTTATTAGGAATAGGAATAGTACCTGTCGAATGGTTTTCTTCCGGTTAAAAGCTCAAGCATCACTACTCCAAAACTGTATAAATCGCTCTTCAATGAGTATTGGCCTGACATTGAAACTTCAGGCGCGCTGTATCCTTCGTCGTTTTGGTTCAATAGCTGCACAACATAACAGAATGCGCTAAGGAACACAAGCATAAACTTCCACGGAGGAACAAGAGAGAGAGAGTCTGTACTCTATTTACCTCATTTGCAGTGGGGAGGAAGCTAGCAAGACCCGAGTCTGAGAGGTGCGGATTCAGCTCTGAGTCTAGTAAAATATTTGCTGATTTGATGTTCTTGTGAACTATAGATGGTGAGCAAACTTCATGCAAGTACCTGAAACAACAACAACAATACTTTCCATGAGACTCTGCTGTATAATGGGAAATAATGTGACTGGGATGTTTAAAGACTTACTCCAATGCTCGTGCAGTGCCAAGAGCGATCTTGACACGGGGATTCCATATCAACGGTTTGCTTTCCTCATCCGAAATATGTAAAAAGTCATGTAATGAGCCGTTTTTATGGAACTCATAGACAACCAAGTGTTGGCCGTGTTCAGAACAGTAACCATCAAGCTTTGTGACATTTTCATGATCCAAATGCGCAATTTTTGATACTATTTCGGTAAAATCATCAGCTGTGTCAGTGGGGAGCGCAGAAGAGTCTATTTTCTTCACAGCAAGTACCTATTAGATCAAAACCTTATCTCAGCAGAAGAATATTATGAAATAGTGCAGTTACAAGTAAATGATTATATCAAATTAAATACCTTTCCATCATCAAACTGAGCTCTGTATACTCTTCCAAAAGTCCCTTCACCAAGAAGATTATCTACGCTGAAACTGTTGGTAGCTATTTGAAGATCAGCAACCCGATATGTGTTTACATTTGAAGGAACTACAACAGCAGCTTTCTTTGCAACAATGGGTTTTCTCATAGTTGAATCATCTTCATCAAACGACTTGTGTCGCTCTGCTGGTGGAGGGCGCAGATTCATAGACAACGAGGTATCCAGCTTCTTTGTCTCAACTAATGGTGGATTCTGTACAGACTTATTCTCTGCAACCACATGATTACAAAGTTAATTAACCATAATGTATACTTTTTTTAACAAATTCTTTTAATATGTTACCTTGATGAATGTCATTTGAAGCGAGTGTGAAGGGTTGGTTAATGTTATTATCAGTCTTTTCAATGTCCGTTGATGATGTCCGCTTCGATCTTTTTCTCTTGATCAAGAAGAAAGCTATGACTGCTGTTACAACTATCAATGAAATGACTATTCCTGCTATTCCACCAGCTCCAATCCCTGATTTTTTGGATTCTTTGCCACTGCTGGAATCACCATTAGGCCGGGGTCCACGGTTACTGGATTTCTGAGTAGGTGATTTACTGATCGGAGGTGTACCAGGAGGTGGTGGAGGTGCAGGCCCGGAATTGAATGAATTACCATCTTTTCTGTTTCCAAGATCATTCAGGGAAAACTCAGTGAGATTAGAAACAAGTTCCTAGAAAATCGAAGAGACTAATGAAAAACTTACTGCAAGTTAATGCCTTTCAAAGAATCGGGGATCCAGCCCGTGAATCGATTGTTTGCAATATTCCTGAGGAAACATTCAACAAGAACAACAACATTCAAATAATGTTTAAATGTGAAAAGATTCTAAAACGGATAAGCTTAAGTTACTCACAGATTTTCGAGAGAAAGGGTGGCTAGGATATCAATGGTGCCTGAGAATTGATTATTCTGAAGATAACTGTGAAGTTCAATATACACAATCTTAGTATTAGCTGGTTCACTTACTCAATACATTGAGACCTACTAAAATAAGTCTTACATTGATTTTGCACTCGTAAGAGAGCTACATGAGTTTGGGAGAGACCCAGTGATAGCATTGGAAGAGAGGTCCCTGAAAACACACATAATTTGTCAAAACATTTGTTTGTTAACTAATCAAGTTTCTTAACTCATATAACTCAGTAAAACAAAACAATCTTACAAGGTCGCAAGAGAGGTGAGTTTCGTGAAGTCAATAGCTAGTTGCTTTAACTGGTTGTGAGCAAGATTGCTGGAAAAAACCAATGGAGCATTAAATAATCTATCTTTCTCCAAAAGATGTCCACAAGATAAGTGATTGAAGAACTTACAGGTACTTGAGGGGTGTCATTAGAGAAATGGAATATTGAGCAGATCCAGTGAACTGGTTATTAGCAAGATTCCTAGACAAATGAAGAAAATTCATCAACTTGCAAAACACAGATAGAAACTTGTAAAACATATAGAGATAATCATCAAACATACAATCGCTCCAAGTTTGGAGGAAGCTGATATGGCAAATCTCCTCCAAGGTTATTGTTGCTTAGATCACTGCAGGTTTCACAAAAACAATCCATTATTATAAGCCACATCATTAGATACACTAAAAAAATAGAAACTGTGAAAGATGAATCTTACAACTCAGTAACAAAATTTAATTTATCAAGCATGTATCCAAGTGATCCAGAAAGTCCAAGACCTGATAACTTTCTGCAAGTAGATAACAAAAAGTAAATGTATTAAGCATGGATACAACAAAGTGATTTGAAATAAGGATTTTGAAACAAAGTCATTACATTTGAGTAACTCTTGAGCCAGAGCATGTTATGCCTTTCCAGTTTTGGCCACAAGGATCACCTCCTGATCCTGTCCATTGTGAAAGCTGTCCTGGGGAACTCATGGAGCTGAACATGGTGTTTAACGCAGAAGCTGCAGATATTAAGAACCAGAGACCATGAGGGAACATTTCAAACCATGGACTGAAGAATCATAATCATCTTGATTTTTTTTGTCGGTTCAGTATAGAAGATCCAAGATTTGACATCATTTGGATTTAATGAACTAAATGATATTGAAAGAAGTAAGATTTTCAGGTCTAATTGAAGAAATGTTTGAGACAGAACAAGAAAAAAAACCCAGAAAAGAGAAACACACAAGAAAGGAACAAAAATAAAAACAGAAAGTGGGTGCAAAAGTAAAAAAGGTTTGAGATTTGGGGGAAATACTCATTTGGTCGAAACAAAACCTGTTTTGAAGAAAAGAACATTATGACAGAAAAGTTTTGAGTTTTTGAAGAAATCAGAAGTTGTAGGAGAAACATAAACCCAGAATCACTGATAAAACTAACACAAAAATGATGGATAAAAACCTTGAAAAGATCGATTCTTTCTGGGAGAAAAAGATAAAACACAGTGGAAGATTTTTAGGGAGAAGAATAAAAGTAAAACTCACTATCTGATGCATCTGTGGCTCCATGGATGAAACATGGCTCTAACCCTACAATGCAGAGTGTAAGCAGAGCCAAAAGCACCCGATTCTCAGTCATCATCTTCCTCCTTCCTCTCTTCTCTTTTCTCTCTCTCTCTCTCTCTCTCTCTTAAACCAGATGAGACAGAAGAAAACCCAAATGGCAAAAACCCAAAAAAACTGATTTTGTAATTACTTTTTTTCTTCTGAGATTTTGCTATTTATTTATTTATTAATATTTTCAGGATAAATTTTGTTAGCTAGATTTTATACTGTTTCAGCCATAAGACGAAGTTATCGAGTAAAGCTGGCAAGCACGATTTGCGATAAGTAAGAATCCAAGAGCCATAGAAATAGCCAAATAGGCTTCGGCGCTTTGCTTTGCATTTTTGTTTCTTCCATTTACTTTACATTTGTTTATTGTACTACCAATTTTCAGTTAATATTAATTAATGTTACACATAATGGTTAATATGATAATTTTCCTTCCTTTTTTAGCAACAACTTTCCTTTTATATTTGTCCATGAAATTTTTAAAAACAATTAATTTTGGTTGGTGTATCATGCTTATTGGTTATGGTCTGACGCATTGTCTTTTTGGTTTTTATGCATTCTCTCATTCCCACAAATAAAGAAAATAAATATACAAATATAATAATAACTACCTGTAGTTTTCACAAGGCCTACGCTCTTTTAAAGGTTGTGTATATTCTTCTTTCTTTTAGCTTATAACTACATTTTTTTCTGTCAATGAAAGTTTCATATACTATGGATTACTTTGAAGATTGTCTATGATTGGGTCTTTCGATCATTGCTTTGAAGAATTACTTACTTTCCCTTCACATCTAAGTGGGGTGAGAAAGGAAATAGAGTGAAAAGGTTAAATGTTTTTACAAAATTTAAAGTGAGTTTATTGTATAGAAAAAGGTCATTCGTTTTGCTTGTAAAGAAACATGTGGGTAAATATGAGTAAACACACGTATTAATGCCGCAATTATGGGTATCTAATGTAATTATTAAATCCAACTTAAAGAAGGTCACGAGATTCTTGTAGAAAATTATGACCTTTTCTATCGGAGAGAGGAAAGTAAATCCAAGTAATCTGATTAGTTGTTTGCAAAAGGGAACTTATTACTAGGAAATACAAAATTTTACTAGTAATAACACAAGTATTAGTTTAATAAAAACATCATCAAACGTCGTTCAGCATTTTTTATATGTACCAATCATTTCGTTAGCTTTCAAATTATTGTCAAACAAAAAGTTACATCATCGATATTCAATCATTTAATTTAGATTATCACAATTTAAATGAAATAATAGTTTGGTAAAAACGTGTTAATCGGTCATTGTACGTGGTTTGCCTCTCATCCCTTTAGTAACGTCTTCGTTGAAAATTTCTTCGTGTACGTTCGCTTTCGTGATTTCTATCAATTTAATTATTAACTTGCTCTTGAGATGTTTGACCCGCCAAAAAATACGTGTTTGGCTAACCCTTTTATCAAAAAAATATACGTGTTTGGGATATTAGTTTTTTTAATGCACCGACGAGCAGAAAACAAAATATATGATACGGGGTTGCATTTCGGAATAAGAGTAGTGCAAAACTAAAAATTTTATCATCGGCAAAATCTATCTATTTTTTCTTCAACTGGTATATATCAGATTAAATGATAGATTAAATTTAGTTGGTAATATAGAATATTGTTACCCTTTTAGCAAAAAAAAATATAGAATATTGTTTTGAACGCCATACTTAGCTTTTTATTAACTTGAAACAGAGATTACATAGTTATCTATAAAATATATAAATATATATAATTAGGATTCAGATAGCTAATACTCTTACTAGACATAGCACATATCCCCTGAATACAGTAATGTTATTAACTTATTATATTACCATATAAGTTTTTTTTTTTTGTTAAGTATTGCCAAATAAGTTGTTAAGCTGCTTGATGTTATATTTTAGGTAGATGAAGAGATCAATCGAGGCTTGAAGCCAAGCGTGTGCCAGCAAGAATGGATGACACGGACAGTATAAATTATACTATAAGGAAAGATATGATGTATCTCTCCAGCATATTTACTTATTTTAAAAATATTTATTACTTAAATTAACAACTACATGACGTCAAAAAAATTAACATCTAAATATAATGATTAAAACAGATTTTAAGAAAAAAAAAACTAGATGAAGACGAAACACAAACATTATTTCTTCTTTTTTATATCCACAGATATTCAAATGTGACAAAAACAATTTCATCAACATCAAGCCTCAATCAAGGTCGTTTTTGTTTGTCTCATTGTTAGTAATTTCTTAGCTCATTAGGAAGCTCTAAATTTTGTAGGATTATATTTGGACATTTGGCTGTATCGTGGAGTAGGTATTAGGTACGTGAGTAATTTCTATTGACTTTTTTAACGAGGAATACTGATTCTTTAGATAAATAGTTCTTAGAAGAAGAAAAAAAGGTTCGAATCAAATCAATACACAAAACAAATTACATTTACAAGCTCGTAATAAACACCTTCCAGGAAAGCTAAATAAGCCATTAAAAGTACTAGACGACGTCGTTCGGATCCTAATGTGCTGCCGTTTATTTGTTTGCCGACAAACTACGCGTCGTTTGATTTCAATTGTCTACAAAAGCAAGCCGACCTAATTACGTTATTACGGTAGGTCCAGACGGAGAAGTATTTGCTCGCATAATAAAATGGTCGGTGTGTGCTAGTGTGTTTACTGTTTTGTGTATGTTTTCTTAAAATATTTTCCCCCTTTTTAAATATATAATCGATGGTGTGTGCTTGTATGGTTCACTTAAAAAAAATATAATCTGTACCCACGAATTTAAAAGTAACATGTCCATTAATATATCGTCGATCAGCCCCCTACAAACCCTTTCTTTAGAGTATCAACTTTGTATCCTATCATTCGCAAGCTCGTAACGTTCACAAACTTAGTCTTTAGTACTATTCATACGTATTTTTAATTCCCTTTATCGTTTTATTCCTTCGGAGTCTAGGACTCTGTATTTTTATGGTTTTTTATGTTAACATACGGACGGACAGAATAACGTATTTATCTTATAATTTAAATATGTAAAGTATTGAAAGTTATTCCAACACTAGTTTCTAGGAATATCAAATAAGCCACTTGTTAACAAGTAGTCCATCAAAAAATTCTCATAGAAAAAGAAGCAGACGAAAATAGCATAAAATACAGCATTTGTTTTGGTAACATATATAAATACATATTTTTTTACAAAAAATAAAACATATAAAAACATATATCATATACGTCTTTCGTCAAAACTATTTTTAAAACATATTTACAAGTTCAAAGATTCTGAATAGATGATCCACCTTGCACTTAAACTTTATTTTAATTATTATTCTCTTTGATTTTTGTTTTTCTATAGCTTCACTATTTTAAAAATAAAATCAAAAGCTAATGATAAAATACATAATATTTTATTTGTGTTCATCTGAGAAAAGAGAAACACATACGCAAAAATGCTTTGCTTGTTGGAGAGTTATTACTTTCTTTCGGAAAGCTTAGGAATGACGAGTGAGAACTAAGAGGAGACAGAACTGACCTGTTACGTGCACACCAAGAGAACAAATTTGTATACTCTGTTCCAAAAAAGTTACAAGCCTTGCATTAAATATCTTAAACGATAGAAAAATATATATCTAAATGATAGAACTGTAACTTTCTGATCTATCTACAACGAGAGGGCCGCTTTTAACTGACCGGTCCTTGAACGTTCTAGTAACAAATGGTTATGTAGATTATAGAAAACCGGTTTAAACATATACGTAAGCTACTAAGCTTCGATGATAATTGATATATGTATCAAAACGTAATCTTAGCTTAGAAAGATTTTAGCTAAGTGTCACACACCATTTTTTTGGGATGGTATGTGACGGGTTATGTTACATCTAATAAAAAAAGAGAATAAACTAAAAAGAGAAGAAAACACAAGAATTTTATTCCTCTTCCAAAACTACCGAAACCAATTACAACCTCCTCACTTATATAGAACTTTTACAACCTTAAAACTCTAAAATCAAGTGAATCGAACCTAGCCACACATTACACCTCCTTGTAACGCCTCAAATTGATTGTGAAGTACAACACCAGTTGGCTTCTCTATCGTACACATGGTACAACTTTGACTATGTTTTAAATGCTGTAGACACGCTTCTGCTTCCTTCTCTATTCTTCTGCATTTTGGGCTTAGTTCACCTTTCTCTTTAGTTAGGCCCAATACATTCTCAGCACGTATACTGTTTTCAAGGCCCATCTGTTCTTTTCCTTTATTACACGAAGCTGTAATACTTTCACCCCCTCGCAAACTTGTGATGGGAAGAATCCCAACACCAAGTTTGGCACGCAGCACTGTAAACGAGAGTCGAGGAAGAGATTTGGTAAATATATCGGCCAACTGAAGTGCAGCTGGAATGTGTTGGACCTCAATAAGACCAAGAGCCACACGTTCACAAATGTAGTGATAGTCCACCTCAATGTGTTTAGAGCGACTGTGGAAACCAGGATTGGCTGAAAGATGAATAGCCAACAGATTATCATACTTGAGGAGAGCAGGACCAGATTGTGGAACACGCAAGTCTCGTAACAAAGAGTTGATCCAAGTCAATTCAGCAGCAGTGGAAGCAAGCGCCATGTATTCTACCTCAGTCGATGATCGCGAAACAGTTGGTTGGCGTTTGGCACTCCAAGACACAATGTTAGAGCCCAGATACATACATAACCCTGAAACTGTGCCTGTATCCCAAGAAAAAAATGCAGAGGACCCAAGTATTTCATTGCAAACTTGTTGCTGAGATCTTGTATCAATGCAGTGATCATGTCAGGAGAGTTTCCTGTGAGTAAAACGTCATCAACATAAAGCAGCAGAACAAGAGTCTGATTATCATGATGATAAGTAAACAGAGAAAGATCAGCATTGCTGCAAGTGAAGCCAAATTCAAGCAAAAAATTGGTGAACTTGTTAAACCAGGCTCGAAGTGCCTGTTTTAAACCATAAAGAGCTTTGTTGAGACGACAAACGTGATTCAGAAATGAGGGATCGATAAAGCCAAGAGTTTGTTCCATAAACACCTCTTCTTGAAGTTCACCATGTAAAAACGCATTTTTAACATCGAGTTGAGTAATAGAACAATTTTTTGTTGTAGCAACACCAAGGACAATGTGAATGGTAGAAGTTCAAACCACGGGACTGAATGTGTCAAGGAAATCAACACCTTCTTCTTGAGCAAAACCTTTTGCAACCAACCGAGCTTTAATTTGACTGTAAAAATCCATCGACAACCAAAAACATTCATATCAGGTGTGAATGGAACTAGAGACCAAGTTCCATTGAGTTTTTGTGCATCAATTTCATCCCCTATTGTATTTGTCCAACCTTCATGTTTAAGGGTTAAAGCTACAGACTTTGGAACTGTAGGAAGATCAACATGTGTGAGTAAAGCATACCGAGGGTTGGGCTTGCAAATACCTCTTTGTGAACGAGTAACCATCGGATGAGTACGGCCAGAAATTGTTGTTTCAGTAGATGGAGACTCAGACAACTGTACTGGTTATTGAAACCCCAAAGATTCAACTTTTGTTCCAACAACGTCACTCACGGTTCCAACAACTTCACTTATTGTTTCATCCGCTTGAGCATGAACAGAGACAATAGAAACAGTGTGAAGAGGTGAAAGAGGTGGTGCAGTCTGCCAAGCTTTAAGAAGAGGAGTGGAGTAAGATTCGATAAAATTACGGTATCTATCCGCAAAGGGAAAACAACCTTCATCAAAGATGACATGACGGGAGATGTAAATTCGACCTATAGGTGGATATAAGCACTGATAACACTTGTACTGAGAATGATATCCAAGAAAGATACACTGAAGAGACTGTGGATCAAATTTATGACTTGAATAAGGATGCAAATACAGATAACAAGCTGACCCAAATATTCTTAAAAATGAATATTCTGGTTTTCGTTGAAGAAGCAGTTCGGTGGTACTTTGAGTTTGGAGAGAAGCAGTCGACAAAAGATTACTCATAAAATTCGCGATATAAAACGCTTCCACCCAATATTTAAATGGCATCTTGCTTTGAAAAGGCATAGACAAAGCTAACTCTGTTAAGAGACAGTGTTTTTGTTCAGCAAAACCATTTTGATGTGGAGTTGAAGGACACGAGAGCTGATGCCGAATACCATGATCTGATAAATGTCTTCGAAAAGCATTACTAATGAATTCTTCACCACCATCACTTTGAAACACTTTAATCTTTTTGTTGAGTTGATTTTCTACTTGCTTTTCAAAGGACATAAAAACTTGATAAAAATCTGACTTTGCTTTGAGAGGATACAACCAAGAGTACCCAGAGAAGTCATCCGCAAAGATAACATAATATTTAAAACTTTGATTGGAAACAATGGGAGAAGGTCCCCATAGATTACAATGAATTCGATCAAGGGGTTCCATGGTACTAGACATAGACGCAAAAAATGGTAACTTTGAACTTTTGCCCATTTGACAAGACTCACAAACAACAGCTGGACTACTCTTAGTAATAAATATCTCCTTGTTGTTCTTTAGTTGTTGAAGAATCTGAAAATTTGCATGTCCAAGATGTTGGTACCACACAATATCACTCGCAGTCACTTGTCGATTCGAATAGAATACAACGAAATCCTGATTCTTCAACATATAAAGACTATCATGTCTGGGTTCTTTGGTCACTACTTTCCGAGTTTGAAGATCAATAACATATACCCAATTAGCATAAAAAAATACTCCACATGGATAGTCATCACAAAGTTTTGAAACTAATAATAGAGATTTCTGAATAGATGGACAAACCAGAACATCAAGTAAAGGAAGACTACCTTGAGTGGTAGTAATGACCGTAGATCCAACATGTGTAATGAGGAGTTGATTCCCATTTCCAACAAGAACAGTTTCTGATCCATGATACGAAGTAGATTGTTGAAGTGTAGATGCAGAAAAGGTGATATGCGATGTGGCTCCCAAATCAGGGTAACACTCCTTACCAGTATCATCGGAAACCCGGAGTGCTGCCAAAGCTTGGGGAACGTCCTCACTTTGGTAAGGATTGTCAAACCGGTTCCAACACTTCAAGGCAGAGTGCCCGATACGGCCACAGATTTGACACACATGTTTGTTGTTATTAGACCCTCGAACATCCTGAGAATGATTCTATCCAGATGAGTTCACTTACTGTGAAAAGCCTCTACCACTAGTCGAATATCCACCACGACCTCGACCGCCAAACCGAGAAGAATTACCACGACCTCTCTGCCCATAATAGTTTGATTGTTGAGTTTAAAATGCAGAGAAATGTGTAACATCTGCAGGAGTTTCGTAAGACTGAAGCCTAGTATAAAAGCCAGAAATTTCAGATACGACATCACCAAAGGTAGGTGGTGGATATCGGGATATTGAACTTTGCACCACTGTGGAGATCGGATCAAACTCACGACCCAAACCATTTAGAAACATGAATATCTTCATCGATTCATCAACCGGCTTGCCGATGGAACTTAGTTGATCACACAGGGCACAAAATTCTCTGCAGTAGGCAAGAAACTCTTTACCACGAGTGTTTAACAATTGTAACTGACACCTTAAATCAAATTCTCGGGCAACTGAAGTTATCTGCCAGAGAAATCCACACGTCTTGAGAAGTAGCAAGACCATGAACATAACCAAGAACCTCTTCCGTTAAAGTACCAAAAAGCCATGACTTTATAAGCTGATCGGTACAAGTCCAAGCCTCAAACATTGGATTCGGTAAGACAACAACAACATCATTAACCGTATTAGTGATGGTAGCTTCTGGAGCCCCGATCTGACCATTAACAAAATCAAGAATTTTCTGACAACGAATGAGCGACTTAAACTGGATCTTCCAAAAGAGATAGTTATTGTCATTGAGCTTCAACGTAACATAGGAAGCGACATGAACGGTTGAAGGAAAATGGTAAGGTCTCTGAGCATCTGCCATTACAGCACCTGCGGGACTATTTTAACTGGATAGGGTGTAGTACTTCAGAGAAGGGCATGTATGACTCAGGTTGGAGAGTTTCTTTGGAGTTAAGTAGACCGACTTAGTTGAATTTGAAGAATTTATCGCTGATCGAAAATCTAACTACGAAAAAGGGATTAGACCATCTCTGCACAAATTGGTCGGGGTCTGGAGCCGATCCCCAGATAAATCTTAGATAGGATAAAATCAATCGAAAATAGTTCATAAGAGGAAGACTGAGTTAAGAATCACGAGGATGATTAATTGCCACACGGTCTTCTGAAAAAACCCGTGACATAAGGCACCCTTTAACAGCAAAAACAAAAAGATTTTAGCTAAGGCCTGAGAAAGCAATGAAACATTTGTCAAAATATTAGTAAGACGGAGCGCGAAAGAAAGACACGTGGACTTGGTCACATGTACGAATTATCGGGCCGTTGGGGACAAAGACTCACTTACAGAACACCTACACGATACATACGTAGGCACGCGGACTCATTGGGCCATTGTATTGAAGGCCCACTTTTTGTAACACCTACCGTACGTGCCTATACTTATACTGATTTTTCACTTTTGTGCTTTTAGTCCTTAGTACAGAACACGATTTTTATATCTATTAATAAAAGAAATTACTTGTACAGATTAAAAAAGAAGAATAAGATGGATTAACAAAATTCATATTTGCCGATTTTATTTCCACAAAGAACAATTGGTTATCCGTATTCTTTATACGAAACGTGAAGAAAATAATTTGTACTTTTGATTCATGACGGGATTTTCTATAGTTTGTTGGAAACAATACAACAAATCCAACGTCAACAAATATATACAGCGAACCCATTTGAACAAATATCAAAATATAAATTGGCTAAAATTACATGACAAACATAGATTACAAAAAAAAGAGAGAAGATAATGTAGCTTTTACTCCATAACCTGTAACTGTAAACCAACATGAACGAGGTCCAGAAACCAATTTTATGGAGAGAAAAATAATTATTTCAAGTATTTGTTTGAAATACGATTTAACGATAGAAATGTTAAAAAGGTTTACTGGGAAATTCTAATTGCGGATCATTTTTTCCACAGTCAAATATTCTGATTTTGGATTAATTGTTATTTTTGCAAGAAATGTTACATATCTGGAGTTTGGAAGTGTATAAAAGCGGAATTAGTAACATATCAAAGACAATATTCCTTGATATTAATCCAGATAACTACCCTGAAAGAGTTTCACAAGGAGACTCAATTGAAAATGAAATGGTCGGTGAGTAAAAGTTTTGATATATATATATTTTGTCAAATGACTCATGTAAATTATTGAAATTATTTGGTGCAACTTTCTAAAACTAGGATTTGTTTTTGCCAACTCTAACTCATTTGAGGGTTTAATATCAGAATCATTTAAGGGAAATAAAAAATAAAATATCAGAATCTGGCGTCACAAATAAGAAAATGACGAAAGTTTATGTGAAGAAAACTTTAACCTACACAACTACACAAGCAACATCCCCTCTGCAAGAAAAAAAAAAAAAAAATTCACCTCTGCAGAGATATAAAAGCATGCATTATGCATATACATTGTACATACATTCTCATATAAGCAAGCCTCCATTTGAGAGGAAACCAGAGACATGCACAAAGACAACGACTCGGGTTCGGGTTCGAATCCGGGTAACGAGTCGAACTACTTAATTGTTCGACCCCACCGAGGTGGGTACAGGGACTTGTTTCGTTACGGTGTCAGAGGAGACGAAACGAGCAAAGCAAAGTTTTTGGAATGGCCTGAAAATCGCAGCTGGAGAACTGATGAAGAAGCGGAGGATCACCGTTGGGTAATCGTGGTTTCGATTCTGGTCCGTAAGATAATCGGACTTCTTCGAATGCCTATGGAATACACAGGTTTCATCGTCGACTTCATTCTCAATCTCTTTTCTGTGAATGGTGGCTTCTTCGGTTTGCTTCTCAGGTTAATTCAAGGTAACTAAAGTTAGAAACTTTGAATTAAAAATCGCTTTTTGATGAGTTTGGATGATTTTTAATGTAATTCATTGAGTTGTAGCGAAAGTTGTGGTACCAGAAAGAGGCTCTGTGACGTTTGTTAGTACAATTTGGCAACTTGATGGGCGAATTGATCTGTATAAGGGCTGGAATTTCGTCGAACACTTGGAAAGCATAGACTCGGTCAACTCGGGTTCTTCTGGAAGGGTTAAAATCGAACTGGGAAGTCGTGGGCTTATGGATTTGTGTGTGATGGCGTCGAAGCTTGCGTATGAGAACGCCAAGGTTGTTGAAAACGTCGTTGATCTACATTGGAAGGTAAGTTAATTAAAGATAGAAACTTTAAACACATTTTCATGAGAAAAAAGTTTCCAACTATGTATAAAGTTTTCATCTCTTACTGTCTGCAGATGAATCTGGTGGAGTTCTTGGATTGTTGGAATGGTGAGAATTAGATAGTGAGCTTTAGTCTGTTATGCATTTCTTAATTGGACAGTTTTAGTTTATATATGGATGTGTCTATCTTTGCAGAATATCAGAAGCAGATGGCTACACAAGTTTTTATACTTACGGATAAGCAGAAAGATGCGAACTTGATCTTAATAAGCTTCAGAGGCACTGAGCCATTTGATGCAGGTGATTGGGGAACCGATTTCGACTATTCGTGGTATGAAATCCCCAATGTGGGAAAGCTTTATATGGGTTTCCTTGAAGCTATGGGTCTAGGCAACAGAGACGACACTCACACTTTCCATTACCATCTCTTCGGACAAACCTCCTCCGAGGAATAGAATTTCCTAGATATGGGAACGAGAAGCGCCTATTACGCAGTTCGAGTAATTCTGAAACGTTTGCTTTCGGAACACAAAAACGCCCAATTTGTAGTCACGGGTCACAGCTTAGGAGGTGCTTTGGCGATTCTGTTCCCCACATTGCTGGTGTTGAAAGAGGAAGAAGAGATAATGAAGAGGCTGCTTGGAGTTTACACGTTTGGACAACCGAGAATCGGGAACAGAGAGATCGGGTTATTCATGAAAGCTCAACTGAATCAATCTGTGGACCGATACTTTCGAGTTGTTTACTGCAATGATCTTGTCCCGAGATTGCCTTACGACGATAAAACTTTCCTCTACAAACATTTCGGACTCTGTCTTTACTACGACAGCTTCTACAACGAGACTGTAATGTTTTTATCACTTGAACCAACTTTACGATTTCAGATTTGAAAATGTGAAATTGATTTTAACTAATGATGGTTTTCTTGAATGTTTGACAGAAAGTAGAGGCTGAGCCGGACCGAACCCTTACGGTCTGCGTTATGCGATTCGTGGTCATGTACTAGCGGTTTGGGAGTTGGTTAGAGGCTTGACGATGGGCTACACACATGGACCGGATTATAAAGAAGGATGGTTTAGGATCTTGTTTAGGCTCATGGGGTTGTTGATTCCAGGTCTATCGGATCATTGCCCGACTGATTACGTTAACTCGGTTAGGCTTGGACCCAATAATGACCTTCAGATGTCCCCTCTTTGAAGAGTGCTCTGTTTTGTTTATGAATCGGAACTTGGTTGTTGGAATAAATCTTGGCTGAACCGGAACCCGGTTAAGATGTTGGTTCGTAAAATTTAATAAGAGGAGTTCTGGTTTGTTTAGTTTGAGTATGAGCCAATAAACGAACAACAATTTGCCGCAATTAAAGTTTTGTTCTTTTTTATTAATTTGCCGTCGCATTGATTATAACCAAAGGCAAAAATCAAACAAGAACAAGAACAAGATCTTAGGTCATAGATGAAACCAGAAGAGACTTCTTCGGTCAAAATGAAACTAAACCCGAAACTTCCCAAAGATTTCAAACTATGAAACTCGTCTTCTAACATAACATCATCCAAACTCCGCCAGCTCAATCGCCGGATAAGGTCTCTCTATTTCGCTTGATCCAAAATACCCATGAAAACAAAAAACCCAAAAGATAGATTCTTTAGGGTAAAAAAAACGAGTCAACATTTTGCAGGGTTATGCACCAATTGAAGGGAGAGAATAAAAAGTTCTTGGAGAGGGTTCAAGCCATGCAACCAAGAAGCCACTAACACCAACGGAGAGCTTCAAGAAGAAGAGACATGAGGAGGAGGGAGATATATACACACATATATAGTTATGTTGTAGAGGTTAATTTGAAGGAGAACTCAAAGGGATCTCTCTACTCATCGCCGTGGATGTACCAGCAGCAAAGCATGGTGGCGCAACGGCGGAGAATGTAGAGACGAGCTCGTTGTTCCTTCACCAAGGAAACACACTTGCTTGTAAAGGCGTGACCTTTGTTGAACTTTCTCTTAAATTCTGCCATAGGGTTGACAATTAGGGTTTATATGGAGATTTTTTTAGTGATCAAAGATTGAAACTTTAGGAGCCCCAAAAAAACCCTTTGTGGGTGAAGGAAGAGAGTACAAATGAAAGATTTGTGATGAAGAATAAAAATGATTTGAAGAATATATATATAGAGAAGAAAAAGAAGAAAGAGGTGAAGTAAATACAAAGGAAGTTAATTAAGAGAAGATGAACGTGGTCTTGATATTTTTGGTTCATTGACATTGGGATATGCATGGCGCATTTTGGATTCTCCAAGGAACAATACTTTCATGAAATCATAACTTAGACATGAATATTTTATTCTACATTTGTCTCTTCTGTCATACTATGGGCTGCCAATAAAAATCTATTATCTTATGAAAGAGTGATTATCTCTATAGTTTGTAAATTTACATTTGTTTTACTCAATAGTATTAGATACGCATTCGAATGTGGTGTATAGGGTATAAAATTTGGAATTTTGGCTATTGGAAAACTAATTTCATCTTACAGATAAATAAGTAAATTAGTCTTGAAAATTGATAAATAAATAAAATATTTTGTTTTGTGTGCATTTATTTAAATGTAAGAAAGGCGGTAAACACAGCTGTTGATCCATATTATTTGTTTTTAACCCTCAAAAGGAAATGATTAACCTAACAACATTGTTTAATAGGCATCAACACAATTTTAAACCCGGAGAAAAGAAGAAAGAGTAGAAAAGGGAGAAAGGTGGGCTTAAAAAGAGGAGATATGTTGAATGAAGACAAAGCATTGAGATTGGGTTTAGGGGAACATGTAACCGGCAATCTTATCTTCGGCTTCTCCACTTGAGTAGGTTTGTTTGATTAGCTTCTCTTTTTTTTAATCTCAATTTCATATTTTCAACCAAATTAAACTTTTGAAAACTTCCTCTTCGAACTTAAAAATCATCCGATAAACAATGGACGATAATAAATGTACATGATAATTAAACGATATTTATGTGAAATAATTTTTTCAGTTAAAACTTACTTCACTATTTTTAACATTCATAATTGAATTTTATTTGGTTAGTTGACTTGGTAATTAATTATTGTAGTTCACATTAGTTTTGTGGTCGGGCCAACCATATCAGATCAATTTTTTTTTTATCAGATCATTGGGTTTAAAAATATTATCTCAAACCATTTGTCATCATCAAATTAGGCAAACAAAAATCTGGAGGCAAGATTGTGACTGTTCCCGTTTCTCTGCACAGCTGGTAGAACAAAATCATCCCTCTTGATTTCTTCCAAATTTTTCTAATCAGTTCTGCGTCACTTCGTGTATCGATTTCCGGATCACAACAGATTTGGATCGCATTAATATCCTGACCAATCACATTGTTTTGTACATATTAAAATATACAGACTAATTATACTGTGTTATATATAATGTATATCATTGTGGGTCTATACTAAAAGAAGGCTTCTAAGAATCAAATTTAAAACAAAATAAAATATTATAGGATGCTTCTTATCAATACATTCCAAGTTCCAATAAACTGAAGGATAGCATCCTTTTATCAGCCAATTGCATTGAGAATTAATTGGCCTAATGGTGAGGCCCAATATATAAGTCTAGTTCATTTTGAATATAATGGGTCTTAGAAGACCCATTTGGATATAGCAGGATACTAACCATTATTGTTGGCATTGGCACGGAATGCTGTTCTGTGAACTATTAGCTAAACTTGATCATTCCTAAAATCATATAGGAATCGTGTAAGGGAGTGTATTAGTCATTATTATGTAATAATAACATTGATAAAAAAAAAAAAGTATCGTTTCATTTGCATTGAGTTGCAAACTTGCATGTATGCTTTTTTTGGACTAATATCTACCTTGCATTTCCATTTGACTGTTTTTGAATATAAGAAACTCAAATCGTCTGCATAGGAAGGGGAAAAAAGAGTTCTACTTAGACTTGTCATTTTTTTTTCTTGTTTGTTAACAAAAAAAATTCGGTCTGATTACATACTCTCCACGAGTTGAGAACCAAAGCATGTATATATCTTCGTCTATATTTAGACTCGTATAATTGACAAAGCTATACTCTAGTGCAGTCACTGAGTTTGCATTCCTTTACTAATAATATATACGAAGATATATACGTTTTCGCCGAGAGGAACCAAGGTACGTCGACTCGTGATGCAAATCTGGTTTTGGGCATGATCTTGATTAAATCTGGATATGAATTTATTTGATAATATGTCTTTTTTCCCCTTATCACAGCTAGCGGGCTTTTGCTTTTCTAAGTTTGGGTTCTACAAGGTTTTTCTTGAATTCTTTTGGTTGGTTTTGTAACTAGTACGTACATGTTACATGTTAACGTAAAATTTTCGCCAAGAGAAGAATAGACGAAAGATATGAAAAAATAAATCAATTAAAGGCAAAAGACTGTTCTTCTTGTATAACTTCCATATACAAAATCGTTGAATATCCTATATTGTATACATACACTAATTCACATATACACACCTTCTATATATATATTTTTGTTGTTTTACCCTAAGATAGATAGTATGAGAAAAAAATGAGAAAACGTGAGACAGCCTTAAACGCGTTTACGACTCGCGTAGCTTTTGCCTACATAATGATAGTAATTACTATTGCTCTGATTTTTACTTCCGCCATTAGAGGTTTTACCGCGCAGCAAACAAGACAAAGCCCTCCACAAAAACCACTTCCTCCGTCGCGGTGAAACGGCAGTCACGTGACTAGCATGTGCTCTCGTCGGCTTCTTAATCACAAGACCTCTAACTTCCTCCGGTGGCTTATAATGCCTAATCAACGGCCACTTTATTCCATCGAAAAACGGATGACGTTTGATATCCTGCGCACCCCTGGCGCATCCTAGCCTTTTCTTCGGGTCTTTCACCAAAAGCTTCTCAATCAAGTCCCTCGCTTCCTCCGAATCACCGTCCACGTGGAAGTTCACGTTCTTGGTGGTCGATGCTATATTGCGCAGGGTTTGTTCTTTAGACTCTCCCTTAAACGGCGTCGTTCCATACAACAACTCGTAAAGGAATATTCCGAACGCCCACCAATCTACTCCGCTTCCGTGTCCGTTTCCGGAGACTAGCTCCGGCGCAAGATACTCATGTGTTCCTACGCACGACCTTGAAAACGCTGTTACTGGCTCTGCCGCAAACTCCGCTACAATCTCTTCTCTTTCGTACTTTACCTCCGCCGCTACGGAGAAACAACCACTCCTTCGCCGACGAAGCGACGGAGAAGAAGAAGATCTCTTGTACCGGCGAGATTTAAAAGTGGGAACCACGTCGGATTTAAAACAAAGATCGAAGTCCGACAACATGACGTGACCGTCTTCGCGGAGCAAAACGTTTTCCGGCTTGAGATCGCGGTAGACGATTCCCATTGCGTGAAGGTACTCTAAGGCGACGAGAACTTCGGCGGCGAAGAATCTAACCGGCTGAATAGGTAAACGGTTACGAGGTTGCTTGCGTAGCAAGGAATGTAAATCTCCGTTGGGAGCATAATCGATGAGGAGACACGTGTAGTGAGACTCGTCGATACGAGCGTAGAGCGTAGGGAGAAAAGGATGGTCTAGCGAGGAGAGGATCTCTGCCTCCGTCTCAACCTGAGAGAGCTTCTTCTCCGTCGTGAGACAGTTACGATCGATGACCTTTAAGGCGAATCTTGCGGAGGAGTCACGGAGGTTACAGAGGAAGACTCTGCCTAGGTTTCCGGTGCCAAGGTGGCGTATTAGTTTCAGGTGACGGAGGTGGATGTTTCCGTCGGAGGAGAGAATTTTCGCCGATTTGATTGCGGACCATTGGGGATCATGACGACGGTGGTTGACGGTGGAAGAAGAGACGGAGGAGGTTGTTACGGTGGATGAAGTGGAAAGTCTGTCGTTGAAGCTTAAGGTTAGGCTGGAGCGTCCGCTCGAGGAGGCGAATGTACGGTCGGTGACGGTGGATGTGAAGCTGAGATCGAGATCGGTGTCAGGGAAATAGAAATCTTGTTCTTCCATTTTTGTTTTCTTGATTCACTTTTTTTTATATAATATTTTGTGTTTAGAGGGCGGAGGGTTCTGAGTTATTTATAAAGAGGATAGTGGAGATTTGAGAGGAGAAATTAAAGGTGTTTAATAAGTAGTTAATTAGTTATTTGATCAAATGTATGGTAGAAGGTTTTGTTTTGGGTCTTTGGGAAGTTGGGAAAGGACAAAGGAAAGTGATGAGTTTGACCTTAGCGGGTCATTTATTTATTAAGTCTAAATATATTATTAATCATGTCTGAAACTATGACTAATCTTTTGGTGTGCAATCACATGTTTAATTTACCAAAGACAGACGATTGTATATTTTAAGATAAGCAGTTACAATTAATACAAATACCTCGAGAAAATAAAGAATACGTATTTACAGTTTTTTTTTGTCATCACGTATTTACAGTTATGTCATAATTTGTTACACAATTTTTGGGTTTGGGGAAAAAAATATACTCGAGGGAAACAAATAGGTTTTACTAAAACGATAACTTTCAAGTGGTTTAAACTTTTTAATAGGTGCGTAAGAAAAATGCGAGTTTACATATAAAATCAAAAGTGAATGTGAAGAAACTTAAGGTCAGTGAGATTAATTGCGCTTCTGTACACATTAATGAGGCAGTAAGAGCATCCAAAGACACTCATTAGAGTGTCTTAAGAATTAATTAATAATAAATTTAATAATATTTAAAGTAAAGACACTCAACAAAACTTGCATCACTTTTGGCCCATCCATCAAAGACACCCCATGAAAGAGTGTCTTAAGAATAGAAAAAAATAAATAATTATTGAAAATGTGTTTTTGTAGTTTAAATTTAGAATTTAAGAAATGAATGTTGGGTTAATTATAGATAGAATATTTTATAAACAACAAAAATATATAATTATAGATACAATAATTTTGAAACAACAAAAATATATTACATTAAACAAATTTTGAAACATATATTACAATATGAAAATAAAAAAGTAAAATTTAAAATTGGATAAACTAAACGGATAACAAATACGTAGAATTATAGGAACATATAAAAGCATTAGCAAGAACGTAATTAACTCGGGTCTAATTTTGAAAGGTGCCAAATTTTTACCATATATGTTCAACCAAATCCGCTTTTAGATGGGTATGTATGGTTCTATCACGAAGTCGATTTCGCGCGGCCATAATATTGAAGAGATTGGTAGGCATATCGGTAGAAAACTCAAAATCCACATGTGAAGTCCCGCTTCTTTCTCTTTGATAAAATTAAATCGACATTGTATAGATCGTATCCATCTCGTTTATCTACTATCATATTGTGCAATATGATACATGCTGCATTATCTTTCCTATTTTTGTCTTATCCCAAGTAAGCGGGATTTTTGACAATCATAAGCGAGCTTGCAAGACCCCAAACGCACGCTCGACATCTTTCCTGGCAGATTCTTGACATTGAGCAAATAATGAAGCTTTTGGACCTTGTGGAAGTGAGATTGATTGGATGAAAGTTGCCCATTTCGGATATATGCCATCAGTGAGATAGTAAGCCATATTGTACTCTCGTCCATTGATAAAGTAATGGAGTGTCGGAGCTCGACCTTCTAATATATCATTAAAACTGGTGAGCGGTCAAGAACATTGATATCGTTTAAGGTACCTGGTGGTCCAAAAAATGCGTACCAAGTCCAGAGGTCTTGTGAAGCCACAGCCTCTAAAACGATTGTAGGTTTTCCAGATCCACGTGAATACTGCTCTTTCCAAGCTGTAGGGCAATTCTTCCACTCCCAATGCATACAATCAATGCTTCCTACCATTCCGGGAAATCCGCGTGCTTCTCCTTGATTGTGTAATCATTGGAGATCCTCTGGTGTAGGCCTTCTTAAGTAGGTATCCTCAAACAAATTTATAATTCCATCCACAAATTTTTCCAAACAGAGCATTGCGGTGCTTTCACCGAGGCGGAGGTATTCATCCACTGCATCAGCTGCACAACCATATGCCAGCATACGAATGGCTGCTGTATACTTTTGTAGTGCAGACAGACCCAACCTTTCCGTAGCATCTGGTATTTGTTAAAAGTATGATACTTGATTGGATAGTGTATCAACAATACGCATGAACAATGGCTTGTTCATTCTGAAACGACGTCGGAACATAGGTTGAGAGTAAGTTGGATTGTCACTGAAATAATCATTCCATAAACGTGTGTATCCTTCCTCACGTCCTCTTTCGACATAAGATCGTTTAAGCCTTGAACTTGTTACCTCTTGCTGATGGCCATAATTATCTATGCCTTCTTGGATTAGAGTTTGAAATTCTTTATTAAAAAATTGATCAAATTCTTCTTGTAAATTTGAAGATGACATGTTACTATGTCGATGTGTCATTGCTTCAAAATAAAAGATGCAAGATTATTACTTAAATCATATAATATAAAACCAAATTAAAATTTTAAGGAAATGATATGATTTACAAAAAAACCAATCAACAACATTTTCTTTATGTTTATCTACTTCATTATGATTTTTACAAAAAAATTAGAATTAACACGTACAAGATTTAGAGTTTAAACAAATTAAAGATTATTTTTTGTACAAAAACATGATTTCGTAAAATCTGTCTATAAGTTATTTCATAAATTTTCTTTTAAGAATATTATCATCCAATTTTCATTAAACACTAATTTTATATTTTTCGGCTCAAATAGTTTCGTACTTTCTAAATTTCTTGAAAATTAATTAGTTAACACTATATATGATGATAAAATTAATACAACTTAAATGATGTGTTCGTGAATCGATCTATCGAATCATTTGATCTATGAATTTAAATCAATTAGTGGGTTAATCCGCTTCATCTAAATTTGATAAATTCATAGCTTAATCAAATTCATATAGTTCATGATTTAATTAACACTCAAATTAATAGCTCCGATTAATCCGCATAGGTTCTACGTTCTTACTGAGCGTCTTTACCAATTTTTTGAACAATGGTTATACTACAAAGAATCTGAATATTCAATGCTTAAAAGTGTAAATTTGATACATAACAGAAATACATTAGAAAGAATTGTATATTACCGTTTTAACAAAACCAAACGTTTGTACAAATTAGCGTGAACTTTGTTGAGACCAAACCTTCACAAACCTTGGCGTGAACTTTGATGAGAACAAACCTTCAGAGACCTGCAGAAACCAACAGAGCAAACTATCACGGAATCAGTTGCTAACTAAGAAAGTTGTCCTGACGACAATGAAGTTGTTACATTGTGAGTTTATATAGAAAATTCATTGCAATTATACAAGTGGGAGAAAAGTACAAGTGGGGGGAGAAATACAAATGAAACAATACAAATTACATCTCAAATAATACAAATGGGAGAGAATACAAATTACATCTGACATGATACAAGTTGTTAAAAGCAAACAAATTACAGGGTGAAATAATACAAGTGGGATAAGACAATGATATTGTCATTGTTGTCTTGTGCCGACAACAACTCACAGCTTTGATCAATTATCAAACATCTCAGCAATGAGCTTCTCCTTCAGCTTGATTTCAGACTCAGAAAGCTCAGCTTTGCCTATGAGGCTGTTTAGAAGGCGCTCCCTGGATAACATTTTGGTTGCATCTATGTCTTTCTGCTTTATCTCCCACAGCCCCTCAAACTTTAACAGGGAACTAGCTTCATTTGATTCACTCTTTTTTGATTTGCCTTTGGATTGCTTAACACCAGGAGGTCGAGAACATCCTTCTTCCCCAGCATGAGATGTTCGATTTGAACTTGAGGAGTATTTGCCACCCGCATCTAGCTTAGTTCTTTTGGAGCTTTCATTAGTGTTTAAGGTACACCATTTCTGATCATGCCGAAGCTCCAACCAGTAATGCTCAAGGGTAAACTTCCCATTATGATCGTTTGAGTAGAACTGGTAAGCCATTTGGAGAACATCATCCTCTGACTGGCCACTACTTCTCCGACGAGAAGCTTGGCTGTGGCAGCCTACGAACTTGTTGACACTTTCATTGATTTTTCTCCATCTCTCTTTACATTGGCTGGCCCCTCTCGTTGGTTTACCCGCTACTACTGGACTTGCTGCACGAGCCTTTTACTGATTCCCTATGATTGGATCTTTGCTGGTGTTTAACCAAGCACTGATCAGGAGAATATCTTCAGGGAGAGTCCATCTACGTCTAGCTTCTCTTGAGTTCTCATCTAAGTTTTGGGCCTCACTATATTGGCTACTATACTCACGGATTTGTGATGACCTAATTTGGATAGGAGGGGAAAAAGAAAGATGAGTTTCCTGATTATTACTCTCTTGTTGGCTACTCAAGAGGTCCATAAAGTTTGGAGGAAAATTATAGGGATTGCTAGAACCCATAATCTATTCTAAGGAAAGATAAACACAAGAAGAACTGGGAGTACAAGTATCCTAACATCTCACTATAAATAGCAAATAGATCATTGTCTACGTTATGGGTTCTCCTCAGTCATAGAGATACTTGATTAACTTTTTGAAAACTTATTGTTAAGTTCCAGTGAAAGCTAAACTAACATGTAGCTTTGATGCCTTCCACCAACGTGAAGTTGAAAAGAAGCACCATGTGAAACTGGTCCTGCCCTGTCTCCATCATGTTCGATGACAACAAAAAAACAAAGCATCTGTCAATACAAAAAAATTCAAAAAACAATGATTCTATGAAAACAGTCCCTTTGACTATGGTAACCATGCCTTTGTAAATGCTAGTTATGTTTACCAAACGACAAATAGTTGGCTCTTCTACACTATTATATCTATTGCCTATCAATGCAACACTAGTATATCTATTGACAAACAAACCAAAACCACGAACAAGTAAGAAAAAGGTTATGTGATGATGACTATGCTAATCAAAACAGAACCAAGACTGAACTAATTGGGAACAGAAACTGTAAAATCTAGGCTAGTTAATGGATAACTCAAGTCAGAGCAGAGCAAAAATCTTATCTAAAATGACGTTTAGGCACAGTAAGATATTTGTTATTTCTCCTTCTTTTTTATAAGCTAAAACTTACGTCGATGATTAGGTCTTCAACACTATTAAATCTAAGGACTCTCAAATGCAAGGATATCAAATTGTAGGTCTGCAGCATAGATTAAGCAGTCACTTTGTAAGCAGAACCAAGAACAAATAAGATAATGAAACAAAAACTACACTATGATAACCAAAACATAACCAAGAACTACGATACTCCAAAAAAGAACTAAGAACTATGATAAGCTAGATGAGGACTATGATAAGCAAAAACAGAACCAAGAACAAATAAGAAAATGAATTGTGATAGGGACTATGATAAGCTCAAAATGTTCTCAAAAATGTTCCTAGCATTACTGTCCAATCAGGGATTCTTTTAACCATAATCTTAATTGCTCAAATATTGAAAATGATAACATTAGCTGATATATCATTTTAGAAGAGAGTAAAATGACTTCTCCAAATACAAATGATACCTGAGCCAACGAAGTATTTTCTGCGTTCCATTATGACCATTGCTGCAATAAACTTTCCAGCTTCTGCTTGCTAGCTTTGAAAAATAAAGTCCATAAAGTATCAAAACAATGGTAAAGTATTTAATCAGCATTCCGATTTAAAAGCACATAAGTAAACACCACTTCATATAACTCTTTTGTTCATCTAACCTCGTTAAGTGCTTATATGTAACATGGACTGTCGGCTGCTTTTCATCAGACCATGTTCGGGATCTTTTAACACCCGCTTTACCCGACATGAGGAATTAAGGAAAAACAGAAGAAGAAACAAAACATAGGTATCACAAAAATTACAGAAACATTTAATAAGCATAGTGGCAGGAATCTTTATGCATGCGACCTTCACCAAAGAATAACAAAAGAAGGATACAACTAACATCCAAATTGGTATTGTGAATAAATGTCTCCTTTTGGATACTCACTTTCTCATCCTCAGATACCATTTTCACACAAAACTGTGAACTATCTAATCCTTAAACAATTTCACAAACCACCCATAAAAATACCCTGTCAAAAGAAACAAACAATATCAAACCTTCAACAAAATCTATCAAAATCAAACAACCTTCAACTAAATCTCGTCACCAACCCTAAACTCACATGCAAGAGATTCAAAACATACAGTGATTATCACACATGCAAGAGATTCAAAACTCCAAGACGAGCTGGAAATGAAGATTTAATCGATCTAGATACTCACAAGTTCTAATGAAATTGAAATTAGATATCGATCCCAAATTGGACAATAATTTAACACAATCAAAGAACAATAACAATAGAATTAGAGATCGATTAATACAATATTCGAAGATCTAACCGACAAGAAGAAGAATCAAGAAGAAGAATTGAGAAATCGCATACCCTAGTGATCTCTCCTGAGATTTGCAACGAAGAAGACGAGATTGGGTAATTGATATAATCAGAGAGTCAACATTTCCCCTTCACAAAGATTCTTCGAAATCGATTAATCGATTTGAAATTCGAAATCAGAGGAGTTTTTTTGTCTCGGGTTTTTTGGAAAAAAAGAAAAAAACGAAAATGTAATTTTTGGGCAATTGAAGAAAAAAAAATAAACTTTTTTATCTTCAAATTAGAGCATGACACGTAAGGTGTCTCCTGAGTGTCTTCTGTGTCTCTGCAGAGACACGGGTCTTAACTCTTTTCTCCTTTTTTTATATTATTTAAAGTTAAGACACTCCATTTTTTTGTCCGATGGAGATGGTCTAAGAGCTTGTCGGCTGTAGCGTTCCACAAAATTAGCTTCATTACGCTTACGTGTACTTACTCAACGCTAACGATCTTATCTAACGTTTAAAGAGTAATTATATACACGTTTATTGTAGTAATACAGTACTATTTGATAGTTTTCATTAATAGTATTTCGTAGTATTAGACTTTTAGTTGCTACGCAATTAATTTTGAGATATCAACTAATATATATCCAACTAAAACATCAACAACTAGAATACTATTAACAAATTTATTTTTTACCGTATTCCAACAAATACAAACTTGAACTAAGTGGTGGTATTCCAATAGTTTGAGGTTGGGTATGTGTCTGCCTTGAGACTCGGATTCGAATCCACTTGATCATCCAACTCACAGCGAAACTGTGTAAAAAGGAAGCTAGACCTAAGGGAGATTAATCTGGGCCTAAAGTTCGGAAGAACCTCCGGATTATCCAAAAAAAAAAAAAAAAAAAACAAATACAAACTCTATCATGATTTTATATAATTTGTATGCGAAAAGAAAGAGATTATGACCGCATTTATATAACTCTGTTTTTATATAAAAGATACGTACTTTTAATCCACATATTATCTGAGTAGTTAAATTATTATTTTTCTCTCAAAACGATACAAATTGTAATAATTGATAGTATTTAGTAGTATTAAAACCAAACAATTATCGTCGTTTATTGAGTTGTGGGTCAGAAATTTAAGAGCGATTCGCATGTTGAAGAGAATATGGGAACTGGATCCATGTGATGGGCTATTACTAAGGCTTCTTACCGTTGCGGGACCCATGTTGGCCAAAAGTCTTACTTTGTCCGCCACGTGGCCAACATAGGACCCACCTTTGTCGCTTCAGTTTAATTATCTTAATAATTATTTTGTTTTATAATATAAATAATTTATCTTATATTTTATAATTATTCTAATAATTAATTCCAATTAGCTTCCGACCTAAATTATTATTCATAAAATTGAAAAATATCATTATTTATAAAACACCATCCTTTTTGAATCAAATATATTTCTCAATCAATTATTGAAGTTATCAAATTATTAGCTGGTGGTTTGCTCGTTGATCAGGTTAATACATGGGGTCAATAAATCTAAACACTATATCTAGGCGATAAGAAAGCTAACGGGAGACATTTGAGATTTGACGATTAGTAGATGGCTTAACCGGACATATAGAGAATAGAAGATATACATATAGATTAATGATTGGTTTAGGTGTAGTTCAAAGAATATGATTATACATTTGTACTCAATTATATAATTAAGAACAATTTTATATTGTATTCTTTTATTTTATCTACAGATATATACCAGATCAGACCGGTACATAATTATTTGATGCAAGTTGCAAAACAAAATCGCTAACCATAAAAATGTTAAACCCAAGATATCAGGAAAAAGGAAAACACGAGGATCTTCTCCTAAGTATATGTGCTAACAGGTAACTGAACACCATAATGACAATATATCATTAAGCGATTTGCATTTGAAGTAATTATTGGGATTTTATTAGTTAACCACGTGGTTTGGCATATTGACGATCCATTCATACAGTAGTCGATGAACGTGTTAATAACATAATTGATACATTCTTAACTTCAATTATTATACTTTTAATTATGTAGCCTTACTTTACAATCTACAACTGTGATTAAACAGTATATATGTATCAATGTATGTATGCATCATATTGGTTACTTCACTATTTTATTCCAATTTATCTTGAATGAACTAACAACTCTCATTTAAGATTTCTTGTTTTTATTTGCTTCAATTTCAAATGCTATGAATAATACACTGCAAAGGAAAAAAACAAGAACTTAAAAGAAATAATTGATGGGAGCAAAGAATCCAACCTGTATTAATTATCAAGAGAAACCATTATTTGAAGACGAAAGAATGCTAACCTTTCATGTGATGAATAGTTTGCATTTGGTCACAACTACTTCTAACAGAAAGAGAAAAATCTCCACAACAATGTCTATGATATATATATATATTTATATATATAATTATTCACACACTGGTCACTTTATATAGTTTTGAGATTAATCTAATATGTCCTTGTGTGAGAATGTAAATAAATATTATATATCTATAATAAATCATTGTAAAAATCACATTCAAAATTTTGATAGTTTATGATCTAATCGTATAATTAGTTTGTGAGGGAATTAAAGACTAGCTAGCATAAAACATTGACCTATTTTCATATTTTAACTATTTCTTTACTACTCTTTTTTTTCAAGACTATGCTATAATAATCATTTTTTTTGGTTAAGTATACTGTAATAATCTTCAAAAAAAAAAAAAAAGACTATACTATAATTAAACGTATCAGAGTCATGTTGGCATCCCCACAACATGCATTAGGATGTAAACCATAGTTAGTCCCTTTTGAGGTGCAATGCATCTTCGTTTGAATTCTTTAATTATACGATGATTAATTTTGTTAATTTATTAGAACTAATGTGTCTTAATTAAGCTCCCTGATTAGTCCAAAGCACCTTTTTCAACAAGTTTGACATGGTCATGTCACATGTACCAAAACTCCTTGCGATCAAAACAAAACAGAAGCTCCTAATCATAACCTTGGAGCCCACAACCAATTTATTTAATGAAACAACATAACATATGGGTTTTCAAATACATTGAACGATGCCCACTTTTTGAGTTAAAATTATTTAAATATATGTAAATAAATATCTAGTTACAAGCTTAAATAAATATAAATATAAAATTTTATTTTGCAAAAAAAGAAATAATTTTTGACATAACCACCACACAAAGGGACACAAACACATCCTTTAATTGATCTACAATCACACTCAAGTCAAACAGCCAACGTCTGTGGTTGACTAAGTAAATGTCGGTCTAGTCCATTATCAGCCGACCTCAGCCCATATATGTAATGGGCTTTGTGATTTACTCTCTGCAGTTGTCAAATACCAAGTTGCGGAGAATCAAAACTGGTCTTCCAAAGTTCATTTAGTGAAGAAAGATTTATTAAATAGAAATTAATTATGTTTAGTTTTGTTAAAAGACTGGTTTTGTTCAATAAGATCACCATGAGTGTGTGACTATATCATCTTTGTTAAATAACAAACAATGGAATAACTAGTTAAGTAGTTAACATTAAGTAGCTTTTTTTGTCTTTAACATTAAGTAGCTAAGAATCTCAAATTTTCATTTACTATTTTATTCAGCTTTCTCTTTCACTTTAACCAAATTAACAAGACATATCTCTTTCTCTGTCTCTCTTGTTACCTTTCTCTTCTTGTGTTCTTCGAATTCACTGCTTATAGTGCTTCAAATCTGCTGAAGAGTCTATAGGAAGAGATAAACGAGAGCGACATGTAGAGAATGGAGACAACGAATGTGAACAGAACTGAGACCAGTGCCTTGTGACGGAAGACTCCATAAGAGTCACAAGCAGAGCTCCAAGTGATGGCTTTGTTTCCTTTATATGCTAAGTAAAGCGTCTCTGCCGATACAGTCACAGCCGCTAGAACCACATACGTGACCACCTGGTCAAAAAAGAAGAATGTCCACACACGGAGCTTGCTTATTGGACACGGAATGGCTAATATTGCGAGAGCAGAAAAGAGAGAGTAGGTAGCACAAACGCCATTAGCACTCACCAAGTACCTGCAAGGAGAGCAAAACAAAAGCAAAGGTTCACTGATTGATTACTTTCGACTGAACCAAGAGAGAGAAGAAGGTGCACATGAAAGCTGCGAGATTTGAGTAAGAAAGAGAGCCAAAGTCGTTGGAGACAGAATTCTTGATCATGATCACGAGACCCGAAAGGCTTAGAGCCATTGATGCTACTCTCAGGATCGTCTCTACCGTTTTCTCCCTCCGGTTAAGCTCTAAAGCTGAGCCGTCAATGGCATTTTGATCAATCTTGTTCATTTTTTCCTTTTTTGTGTTAAGGAAGGAGAGATCTTTTGCCTCATATAATGCCAAGTGTTTCAAGTCCTATATATAAATAAAACAGCCGTTCAAGCATTCAATATAATCATGTGATTAATACGTGACCACTCTCAATTTTAGGCGACTGTCTTGTTTTGTTTGCTCTAACTTATCAATCTAATTAATTATTTAATATAAATTTGGTAATACATACCAAAAGTGAAGAGAGCTGCTTGAAGTACTTGATTAGGCTTAAGTAAATGATATATAGGCTGTTCAGAGTTCATTAAATTAACTTGTCTCCGTTCAATTATGATTTTTTTTTTCCGGTTTATGGGATATGTTTGTTTTTCCGTGTGCCTCTTCATCAAACAGATTTTTGTTCAACATTTAACTTTGTTAATTAAGAAAATTCCTAATTAAAAAAATTCGTTCATGGTTCGGTGTATTTTCACAAGTATACATGCACGTTGGCAGGACCCTCTGATAACAACAAGAATCTTCCATACATATATAATTTATACATCTTTTCATAGTTAGTTCAAGAGGTGAAGTTATAGTATACTTAAATCGAGTTTATGATATTAAATGGATTGGATCCATTGCTTGGCGCGCGACCAAAGGAATTTTGACGGACCACCCTCAAGAATCATCGAATAGAATCTGAAATAGTTGAAACGTGAATAGTATTGAATTCGTAGCACTTTTTTTTTTTTTCCTTTTTAGCATCAAAACGAGATTTATAGTATAGACTATAGACCGTTGCATCATCCACGCATCGCATCTTCAAGCATCATACGAGTATCAAAATCTATTTATTCCTCGTTATGATTTAAAATTAGGGGTTTTGAGGGGAAACAAACAAAATAAATAGATCCCTCGATCTTTGTTAACGGTTCACATGTTTTTTTTTTGTTAAGACGTTAACAATTGACAAACTAATTTCACCAAGGAAAATATATTCCTTTCACCAAGAAAGTTGAAAAAGAAAAAAAGGAATGAGTTTTTTTTTTTTTCGTTTTGTTTGTTTGTTTAATCTAAGCAATAAAGTTATTTTTCTAAGATCTGCAAGTACGCAGATAATTGTAATTAAACGGACATTTGAAGCGCAAAAAAACTAACGAGATGAAAAATCATAAAACAAATATTGAAATCTAAGTATTAGCATTTGGAGGGTTTGGATACTTTATGACGTAAAGATTTCAAAACGATCGATCAATTCCATCCATATATGACTATATATATATGAGTATGTATATATATATATATATATCTGGAATCTAACATGGAGGAATAGAGAACGAAGGAGAGCCAAGGTCAACTTGCCGGACACAAATCAACAGATTGTGTGCGTATGTGACCAAATCAATGGTCATAAACCGGTTGTGTTTAAACCGGCAAGTCATCCTTGGCTCAATTCCACTCTTTATTCCTTCATGAAAGACCCTCTGATACTACCAGAGACTCCCATCATCGCCTCTCGATCAGGAGCTAATCCCGTTTTTCAAATTTGGTATCTCTTTAGTGACTCTTGTGTTGTGTTTAAGCTTAGTCGAGATGTGTAGGTATTTATAGACATACAAATGCGATAAATTATGTATATTGTTTTTAATTCTCGATTCCATATTTCCATATGCATGGTTGAGAATTTTGACCAAAACCCTAATTCGAGAATATAATCTAAAAGATGGGCTGACCATATTTTCCAAATTCGAATTTCCAATTTAATTCGAATATATTCGTCCCACTACTTTATATCACACAGAAATTTGTAATGAAGTAAGATGGTCGTAGAAACTAGTAGAGGAATTTCATTTTTTGTGGATAAGTTGAATATTAGAGAATGGTCTTTACAGTGGGAAATGGGAATATATAATAGCTTGTATGATATCAGATTGTATATATATCTATGACTATATGCATGTATAAATTATAAATAATAAATACGTTAAAGCATTCTTCAAGAAGATTTACAAGTTCGGCAAGAGTAGAGCTTACGTCAGCAAACTCGCTAAAAAGGTTCATTAGGAAGATTCCAAAACAAATCTTTTTATATGTAAATGAGACGGTGGCGCGAAGCTCGAAGAAGCAAAATGGTCCCATGCGACGCCGTATTAGTGCGGTCACCTTTCTCGGCCATAGACTAGAGGGTGGTCCTTTAGTTTATTTTCTTCCTGTGGTTTCTATGTAAATACTATATATGGTACGACCTCTAACAACTATGTTACTTGAATTGTCCCATCAGGCCATTAGATATGTGGTTGATTTTTTCCTTCTAAATGATAAGTTTGTAGCTTCGTGTTTAGTAACGTCTATCAAAATGTATAGTTTATTAATATTTGATTAATCAAAATAAATAACTACCAAATTTTAGTTTTCTTCTATATATGGGTTCGGATGTAGTGCTTAAAAGCTCTCTATAGCATTTTCCTACCATATTCTACGAATAAATATGTTGTAAGATTTTGGTAGAAAATTTCAGACCACTTTCTCATAATATTTTTTTGTATTAGTAGGAAATTTCCTATCATTTCTAAAATTCGTAGATTTAGACCATCTCCAATTTCACTATATTTTCTATTCTAAATTTTATTTTGGAGTAGAATTTGCTCTAACCCTATTCCATTTCTAATTTCATAATAGAATAAAAAATGAGATTACTCCAAATATAAAATAATTTTATTTATCATTCTATTTTTTACTTATTATTTTATTTTCAACTCTATTTTGGAGTAGAGTTGGAGTACAATTCAACTCCAATTTAAAGTAAAAAATGGAGTAATGCATTGGAAATGATCTTAAGATAAGAACAAACTCTTACTAAAATTTACGTAAATAATTCCGTAAGAATTCATGATGGTTTCTTGTAATGTAATTTATAATGTCTGCTATAGTACTAGACTATTAAACCTTAAAATAAAACATCTCGAACTAAATATGTTAAAATTTCACTGTCGAATATATATTATACAAAATTTTGTTCATTTCTAATTTGTTTTGAGTTGGATGGCTATAAACCTTACAAAATAATTGTCAAAAACCAAAATTTTGGACTCAGAATAACTGAAACCTAAATGTCAATCCCTACATATGTATTGGCTTTTGAGTTTAGTCAAGAGATGGTAATGTATGTATAATATGTCATCTTCACGAAATTAATGCTAAAAGTTTGGCAAATCTTGGCTGGCCAACTCATTTTGTTCGATATGTTATCGTTTTTGTTGCTGTCAATTTTTTTTTATAGAGTTTATAGGTATACGGGTGCGTGTCATATCATACAGCCATATATTAAAACGATCGGTTAATGAGAATCTGAGATGATTCTTTTACTCAAAAATTATTGAGCCACCTCATCAGAATATGTGAAAACATTTACTATGAAAAGATGAAAATTAAACGATCATTAGGATGAAAAGAAAAACAAGTAAACTATAGTAATTCATAAAACTACAATTTGAGTAGAGAAATTCAAAGCTAAAAAGGCGATGGTTGTCGCTAATTTATTTTGGCTAGAATTATAAATGAATAGCCCCCACACCGTCGTCCGTTTGAAAGCAACATCGTACCTATCACTTGATTTTGCATCCGTACCATTGTGCTTATAAATATAATCTAAAATTGTTTTTTTGTTTTGGTGGTGTTTATATTTTTGGAATTAGATTGTGTATAGTCCAATATGATTTTGTCATCATATATATTCAAAAGTAAGAATTGGTTGGTACATTGATACTCAATTGATATTGAAGATTACCAGATAATTAACCTCGGTGACCAAAAAAAAGTATAGGCTTTTGTGAAAATTGGTGGTTGATTTTGTCGGGAGTTTAAGTACTCTTCCATATATGCTATTGTCCTTTTGTAGATGTAAGTACACTTTCACACTTCATACTCTCTATAAATTCGCTTCACTTCTCACCAAAATCTTTCATAAATATCTCTACTCTCATTTGTCTCTATCTTCTCCCAACACTCTCTTTTCGATTCAAAAGACCTAAATCTCATTCACCTATGAAAAGTGTTAAGACCTCCAGGTTCATAACCGAGGTGGCCCCGGCTAAGTTTATATCGGCGACGAGAGAACCATTCAAGAACATGTTGACCACAATCTCTAAAGAAGACTTTGACTTTGAGGAATTAGTCAGAGCCACTGCAGAGAGACTCTCTTCTTCTTGTCCAGGCTCCTCCTCCTGGTCTCTTGCTCACTACGCCAAGATCAACAGACTCTCTTCTTCTTAAGAGCATTCAATTGTGATCCCAATATGCATTTTTATTGTTTTCAATAAAAGGAAGATCGACCGAAGAAATCATACGTTTCTTAGTCCAATCTTCCATCAACTTAAAGAGAATCTATTTGTAATCTCTTCAGCATCAGAGTTGTTATTTAAAATTTTCATCTACTTTCTTCTTGTTCAATCTTTTCTCTGCTTCTTTTCCAGATATCACTGATCCATACATCTATGATCGACTTTTGATGTACCCTATTCTTTTGCTGCAAAGAGGCCACGCTAATGTCATTATCTAAAGAAAACACACACACACACAACGTTAAACAATAAATAAATCCAAGAACGCTCTTATATTAATTTCCACAGGACTAAATTTATTTATGTGAAGCTTTCATCGCAGGGGGGGAAAAGGTTTATATTATACAGAATGAGATATCTGTTTTTTTTTTCTTTTTTTCCGGTAATTACTTTTACTCTCTTCCAAAAATGTAACAAATAATAAGAAAGAAAAAACTCACTTCACCCTCACAGGAAAAGAATCTGGATCCGCTCTCTCTGTATCACACCAACCAGATGGATTAAGCAATGATGAAAATAAGGACTGAGGAGAGTAGAGGCTCTCGCATTTTGGTTAACCAATTAGAAAGGTTCACGAGTACTTCTTCTTGCTAATTTCCCAGATACGGTTTACGAGATCTGCTTTTAATTCCTCTGGAATCTGCGAGTTTAAACTTGATTTTACATCTGCAATCAACCTCCTCCTGCACATACTCCAACCAATTAGTCCACCAAACAAATTATAAAGAAAAGAGTGATTCTAATGAAAAGAGATCAGAATCCAATCTAGCTATTATTTATACTCAACTAAGAGAGGCAGATGAAGATAGTAGAAAACAGCAAAAAGTCGGGTGTTACTTACTTTTTTAAGTCGTTACAATCTTCACCTTCTTCTCCTTCTGATTGCTCTGTACACAATCTCTTCTTCGCACGCATGGAGATTTGTACTTTATCATACCATTCGCATGACCGTAGATATGACAACGCGTCTTTCTCCAGGCTGAGGAAATATTCAAACACAATCATTATAGGTTAGCTTTGTCATCAGACATAATCGGAGTAGTAAGCAAAGGCTTAAACCAAAGTTACCTCTCTTTTATTGCTTTAAGTTCGGCCCGAGACGATTCGTCTTTTCTAAGCAAAATGCAGGGATCTTCATTTGTTGAAGAACCCAAGACTTTGGATTGGCTGGAACTAACACCATCCTTCTCAATTTCCTGGTGATCAGTTCCATTTTGTGAACCATTACTCTTGCATGGATGAGAGTTATCCTTGTGGTGATCACCCCCGTTGCTGGAGCCATTACTACGCTCATGGGGCTGCAATGTCACTTTGTGATTACTACTATCTGCTGTGCTGCCGTTTTCTTTAACTCCATTGCCACCATTTTCAGTACCAAACCTTTTAGAGTAAACTCTTGTTGGCGAAACTGATACACTATTCTCTTTGTTCGCCTTTGGAGCTACGTTCTGATCTTGGTGGAAAGAAAATTTACCATTGACCGTAGGAAAGACCCTTTTGGCACCAGGCTTGACAGATATACTGACCTTTGCATGTGGCTTCAAAGGAGCCTTTTCAACTTTGGAAGAAACCAGGTTATCCTTGTGGAGGGCCTGCTCGGCTCGTGGTTTCATATTATCCTTAAGGGGTCCAATAAATTTATGGGGCTTTGAAGAAGCCAGATTTTCATTCTGGAAGGACTGCTCGGGTTGTGGTTTTATGTTGACATCATTAAGGGGACCAATAAACTTCTGGGGCTTTGATGTCTCACAGCCATTAACTTCATGAGATGTAGTCCCATTAGATGTTACCAGAGCTTTAGCAGATGCTGGCCTCTGGTTGAAACGGCTGAAAAACAGAATATAAGCTTTCTCTGACAAAACCTCCTGCAAGGTGGAGAGTGAGACGAGCGAATCATTGCAGCAATACCATTGACCCAAGGAATCCTACACACGGCAGTTAAAAGTTAGCAAGCAGTTTCGAGAGTTTGCGTTGCATGAAAACTGAGAAGGGACAGACGAAAACCTTAACGTATGCATAATAGTGCCCAGATTCAGGAGAATTTCCTGAATGCACAATTATCCCAAAAAGCTTGTATTCCGGCTGAGGGTCCTGTAGTTTTGTGAGAGTAAATCTATTAGCAAAAAGCAGGAATTGGGAAGAACCTTGGAGCCAGAAATTTTTCAAAAGCTATGATGTTTCAGAAGGTAGATGCAGGGACTGAGAATTCATGAAAAAGAAATCAGACGCATCAATTCAAAATGTTTAGCAGCCAATGACGTGATCAAACAAGGTATGAACTGGATCAAAATATCATACTTAGCTGCTTGACTAACCTTGTCTCAACCTTAACTTCTTTATTTTACCCCTGACATGTCTCAACCTTAACTACTCAGATCAAATCAAGCAATATTTGAAAGGTGATGTCAGACCTACCTGACAAGAATATCCATCCTGAAGATTATTGTACGGTAGTTCAATGGCTAAAACTTAGCCAAAGTGAAAACTATGAGCATTACAAATTCAATATATGTTCTATATGCATATCATATCGAAAGGCTTAATCAGATTGAAACTCCACTTAACCACTGCGCTAAACTAAAAGCTCGAATATAGGGAGAATAGGGAGTTACAACCCTGAACTTTCTGTTATGCCTCTAACCAGATATGCAGTACTAATAACCGAAACTGGCAACAAACTTAAAGTTAGGCTGAAAGTGTCAGAATCTTGTACCTTGCTTGCTTTACTCATGAAGCTCGAGAGAACCAGAATCTCTCCAAATGCAATGGCCTTATCAATCTTCCCACCAAAAATACCCCCAAACCTCTGTAAAACCAATTTAGAAAAAAACATAATAAAAATTATTACATCTAAAATAACCCCTACCTTTTGTAAACAGAAATATGATACACTTACTTTCAATTGGATAACAAAGATATTAGGTGCTTGGAGTATTGACATCTGTTTCCTCGCCGTCACCAGTTTTTTACAGCTAAACAAATGAAAAACTTATGTTAGAAAAACAGAACCGAAACTGAAAGAGTCTTAAAGAAAGAAGACTAGAAGACTCAAATAATTTACTTCTCGCATCTATACTTATTGTTGCCATCTAAAATCTCTGGCTGAAAGAACTTTTGCATTGATTCCTTGACTGAGCTACTGTGCAAAATTTCAAGACTGATATCCATAATCTCATCCGCCTTATTCGACTCAGCGCCACATGACAAACACTTCACCTGGCTCTGCAAAGCACCACCAAAAATCTCCTTCACCACAGTATTGCCATTAAAGGGCTCAGAACCCTTGACTCGCAACTTCTTCAGGCGGAGAGACGTATTGTGGCATGCATCAATGACATACCGCAAGAACTCATGAGCGTCTTCTTGACGCCCAAACTTAAAATGCTCGGCAAAAATTTTGAGGCAGCTTGAAATCTTGTTAGGCGCATCGGTAGTTAGATCCACACTAAGAGACCTTGTTATTCTTTTCTCAACTATGCAAAAAGGACAATCCCGTTTCCGCTCCCCATCCACATATGAGTCGCCTATCAAAATATTTTTAAAAACGGTCCCGAACAAAGAGAACACATCAACAACAGATCGTAAGCCAAAAACCATATAAGCAACAACAATACCAAAACCTGTATGAAGCTTATGATCAACTTCCTAAAAGAAAAGTCTCGATTACAGATCATCCGATAACCCTAAAACGTGAAATCTAATGGAAGCAACGTAAATAAGATAGAGGAAGGAGGGAGGAACGTACAGTGAGAGGAGTGTTTGTGAGTAAGGCAGAAATTAGCGAGAGGAGGAGTATAGGTAAGGCACTGAAGAACACTATTGAGGTAGCAGGTGTTGCCGAGATTGCGCAACCCTAAGGGAGGACCGTTCCTACGCTTCTGACTCAGTAGACTCGGCATCCAGCTCATCTGCAGTTTAAATCCCATCAAACTCGGTTATTCTCCGCCGGAGAAAACCAATAACGCAACTGCTCATCGCTGACTCGCCGCCAAGGCGAAGCCAACAGCTGCGATCGCATCTCGCGCCACCACGCCTTTCCCCGCTTTCTCTTGTCTTCTAATTAACGCGCTTCGGGCTTCCTCGCGAAAATTTCTAGTAGAAATTTATTGAAGATTTTAACGATTTCGAGTTGGGGAAGGAAAGAGAAGATCGAATTCGATGAAGGTAACTGCCGAGGGAAGAGACCCGCCCAGCAACAAACCCCACAATCCCTCGTGAGCCTTCCTATTTACCCTTTTTTTTTTTTTTTTTCCCCTTCTCCAATTTTTGTTTTAATTTTAAACATAAAATCCAGGTAGATAAAGAAAAAGGAAAGACGACAAAAAAGGAAATACTTTTACTGGGCTTTTAAGCCCATTTTTAAGCCAGTTGGAAGTCGGGAACATGTGGCCATATTTTTTTTATTATGTGATAATTTTTCAGTTATCAAATTTAAGCTGATGATATAGATTAAAAAAAAAAATGTTCTTGGAAAGGAAATAAAAATCAAATAAAATTTTAATTTCTCTCTATTTTTTTTTCTGCCTTAAGTGAATGATAAATATTAGTTCAACAAACTACAAACTGTGAGTAAAATTTGAAAATTGGATAAATTAGTTATTTTTTTCAGGTACACAATAGTTTGTATGAGCTTATAATTCGGACGGTACATATCACAAAAACAAACAATCAAAGATTACCTCAAAGACTGATGATGAGAAACTAGATTTTCTCGGGCATCATCATCTCTCTGTATTAGCCTGTGACACCAACGGTATAGATTCACCATCTCTTGGTATTTCTGCGGTTACTCGGGATGCTTCCTTCTTCAGCTTATGGTTGTTATAAGCCGCTACACCGGCAATGGCTGCGTGTAAACACAGAACACAATGTAAAAGAAGCAAAACTCTTTGATTCTAAGCCAATTGGTATGTAAGGAGTTTTGATTTACCAATGGCATAACCGAAAAGATTGATGACTGTCAGTTTTGTGTCAGCAAAGAGCAGCGCTGAGACCAAGACAACCACCCAATCCTTGACAACGCCAGCAACTCGGATAGTAAGAGCACTCGTGTGAGAAATTACCAAAAAAACCGACAAGTTGAGGGCAAATGTACAGAGGGAATTAAGGGTCAACACTACAAAATGGAAGTTCCATGTGCCATTGCCCTCCATCTTCGATTTCTCTAGAAAGATCCACGGCACAAACAAGCAAATAGCACTGCAAAAAAGAGGTACATACAGATAAAGTTAGCCTTATGGTACATAATGAGAGAATTGTGATGGCTTCTTCTTCGATTTCATTTACCTGCAGGGGCTCACATAGTACATAAGAGAGATTGGGTTTAATTTGATGCCCTTCCTCTTGACAAGAATTTCCATGAAGATTAGCCTCAGGGCTTCTCCAACAACACCACCCATTTGGTAAACCACTCCAATCCAGTTGATATTTAATTCCCCATAAGAAGCTACTAAAACACCAAAACTTATGATAGACATTATCAAAAGCATCCTGCAACTCATAATTTCAAGCCCAGCAGCTACTCCAAGAATAAACACAGCAACAGGCACTGCAAGTATGATTCAAGAACATATTGGTATTAATATTCATTTAACTTATGAGGAAATGGGAGCAGAAACAGTTAGGTCTTCTTACTTATAGCCTTCAACATCTGCGCAAATGCAACTGATATGTACAAATAGGCAGTGTTTCCCAACCAGAGGGTCATTGCAAACATTGCACCTATTGGAATAACTGATGTAACATATCTGAGTACATAAAGTGAGTTATTTATTACTCATCCAAAGATAGGAGTACTACATTGATAAAATTGGTAAAGATATTTTAGTTAATGGGTATTTTCAACTACTCCAAAATCAAATTGCTTACGAAGTCTCTTTCTTCCTTACATTTCTATTGTCATTCCTTCCTCAACCTTCACGATCTTTATGGGGAAATAAATAAGAGACAAAAAAAAGTCAGAATCTATCCACTTTTACTTAAATTAAGAAAGATCATTGCAAAAATAGAATACCATAAGAACTTTGGTAAGAAGAAAGCACAAGACAGAGGAAAAACTCATATGGAGCAAAGTCAATCCAAGCGGATAAGGGAAATTAATTTCCTTAGATGACAAAACCCACTACAGAAAACCAACACAAAGACAAGTAACGTTAGTCTTTAAGCAAACTTTCCAATGACAAACAAAAGTAAAATTAACAACGACGCTCACAATGAATGAATCATTTTAATTGCTACAAATTTGGAACTCTGATGCATAAAGCACTATGAACAACGATGTTGATTTCTACAGTGCCAATGGAATCTAAAATCAGCTAGTCAACTTCCTGGTAAACTAGCACAGTCAGAAAATCTTACATTGCATTTGCGCCGAACCATACGAAGAACTAGCGATCGGTTCAAATTTTGAAACAGTACAAAATATTACGATTCGAGAATTACAGATCCAGGTTGTGAGATTTAAGCTAAACCTTATTGAAGAAGATTTGACCACTAGAAAGCGCGATATAAAGAAGAATGTAAGCATAAGTCACAAATTCATCTCGCATAAAGCCTTTGCTCCGATCCGCCATTGAAATCGGTAATTGTGATCTCCGATTACAAAAATAGTTATCGCCTCTGTATAATTATTTTTTCCCCTTTTCCGACTGCTTTCTTTCGTCCTCTTCTTCACTGAGTATTTTCACTTTTCCATTTTCTCAAATCTCAACAACAGCTAAATAAGAGAGAAAGATGTGAGAAGAAAGACTTATAGCTGGGCCCCACTTCGATTATCCTCATCAACGGGTCAAGTAATTATGGGCCTTTTGTTGCATATAAAGCCCAATAGTTTTGGGCTTTAAAACTTTTTAGTTAAACCTATTTGTTAAGTTTCATATCCACAAGATATGAGGTCGTTTTCCCCACCCCCAATTCCAGTTTCATCTATTCTTGGATTTATCCCCATTCAAAAAGAAAGAAAGAAAAACAATTGGTTTTTGAAAATTATTATTAATTCCTCGAGAATTGTGAACGATAATATGAAAGAAAATGTAAGGAACACACAAGTTGCTTGTGGATTAGACACTACCAATCTGATCTTTGTCCATATCTCTTCCTTCATTCTTCACCTCCAGCTTCTCATCCATATTATTTTCCCAACTTGCCAACAATTTTTCAACTGTTACCAATTTAATCCATGACAAATATTTAACACTTAAAACCAAAATAGACGTTGGGATATATATAATATAAGCTTTCCTCACTCTTCATCTCTCTCTCGAGCTCCATTCCCATCAAGGTGTGTGTGTGAGATTCTATGTTTAAGACCAAACAGAGACACTGTGTTTGATATCTGGAGATTACAGTTGAGTTATGACTATGTCCGAATTCAACAAAAGATGACTAACTTAGGCCTTTTTACTTTTTTTTTTACAGACTCAACATAAAAAAAAATGGAGATCACAAACGTTACCGAGTATGAGGCGATCGCAAAGGAGAAGTTGCCTAAGATGGTATACGACTACTATGCATCTGGTGCAGAAGACCAATGGACTCTTCAAGAAAACAGAAACGCTTTTGCAAGGATCCTGTGAGTTTTTATGGATAAGATTTACACTTTTTGTTATTGGTTTTTTACAAGAGATGTAATTTGATGATATACATACCTTGGGATGTTTTAACAGCTTTCGACCTCGGATTCTGATTGATGTAAACAAGATTGATATGACAACAACTGTCTTGGGATTCAAGATCTCGATGCCCATCATGGTTGCTCCTACTGCCATGCAAAAGATGGCTCACCCCGAAGGTAAAAGACCGTCTCCTTTTTCCTCAAAACACTCTGTATAAACCGAGTTAATTATGCTGTAGAGAGTGAAAAATCGCTTTAGTATCGGTAGAGACAAAGACTAAGGCTTGTTATAATGGAAACTAATGCAGGGGAATATGCTACGGCTAGAGCTGCCTCTGCTGCTGGAACCATCATGGTATGTTATTATATTATCACCAATAGTTTCATCCAAAGCAAGATTCTTAACCTTTTCAGTGTTTAGAGCTTCTTAATCCACTATCCATTCATAACCATGTTCTCTCTGGTGTGTTATTTTCTTTCATGATATTTCAGACACTATCTTCATGGGCTACTTCCAGTGTTGAAGAAGTTGCTTCCACAGGGCCAGGGATCCGATTTTTCCAGCTCTATGTAAGTAATCTCAGTCTCTTGTTGTACTTGTATATCCTGAACAACTTGGTCACACTTGATGGTTCACACGTTATGATTGTTTTGAGTAGGTATACAAAAACAGGAAGGTAGTTGAGCAGCTCGTGAGAAGAGCCGAGAAAGCTGGGTTCAAAGCCATTGCTCTCACTGTGGACACCCCAAGGCTAGGTCGCAGAGAGTCTGATATCAAGAACAGGTAAAGCCACGTCTATTGAAATGTGATAAGAGTTGATTGGATATAAACATACAAACATATAGCTAAAGGTTATAAAGTAACGATGTGTGTTCTTTTACTGTAGATTTACTTTGCCTCCAAACCTGACATTGAAGAACTTTGAAGGTCTTGACCTAGGAAAGATGGACGAGGCAAGCATCTATCAGATACTATTCAGTACTATAGTTTGAATAGTAGCAATGACCCACTCATAAAACAAGTCTTAAAGCATACGGGTTTGTTTCTTGATTATGTTCCTAAACTTGTTATGTTACCTCCTCCAGGCCAATGACTCTGGTTTGGCTTCATATGTTGCTGGTCAAATTGACCGTACCTTGAGCTGGAAGGTAAGAAAATACAAATAGCACCAGCAAAACTGAGTAGTGGGAAACAGAAACTTGATTCAGATTGCTTTAACTTTCATCTACACAAACAGGACGTCCAGTGGCTTCAGACAATCACTAACATGCCGATTCTTGTCAAGGGTGTTCTTACAGGAGAGGATGGTGAGTTACCTTACCATTTAACAAAAATGTTTCCATCACTTTAGTTTCATAAGACTATACCTGACCAGATAAACTATTATTATCCTCGTGCAGCAAGAATAGCGATTCAAGCTGGAGCAGCAGGGATCATTGTGTCAAACCATGGAGCTCGCCAGCTTGACTATGTCCCAGCAACAATCTCAGCCCTTGAAGAGGTAGATTAGTCTTGACTACAAACATCAAATTCTGTTCTCATGAAAGTGTTTTGTCCAACAACTTCAGCTCTGTTCTTGTGTGTTTCAGGTTGTCAAAGCAACACAAGGACGAGTTCCTGTCTTCTTGGATGGTGGTGTTCGTCGTGGCACTGATGTCTTCAAAGCACTTGCACTTGGAGCCTCTGGGATATTTGTAAGAATGATAGTTCCATTTACCAAAAAGCTGCTTGAAACCATTGAAAATAAGAATAACAGAGTACATATAATTCCCTCAATCTCAGATTGGAAGACCAGTGGTGTTCTCATTGGCTGCTGAAGGAGAAGCTGGAGTCAGAAAGGTTCTTCAAATGTTACGTGATGAGTTCGAGCTAACCATGGCACTAAGTGGGTGCAGGTCTCTCAGTGAAATCACAAGAAACCACATTGTCACTGAATGGGACACTCCACGCCATTTGCCAAGGTTATAGAGGAAAAAAGAACAACAACCAGAGAACAACACAGAGCATGTAGTGGCTAAACCTATTCATATTCTGATTGGTCACTTAGCTTTTTACTCTGCTATTTATCTCAATACTTGTTTCTCCCTATATCGAATCAAAAACATTGGCTAGAGATTTTATTCTGATCATTGTTCTCTGTAATGCTATTTGGCTACTTCTACCTTTAGTCCATTCTTCTTGCTTATACAATACAGAAAATCGAAAAAGCACAAAACGATACGATGCAAGAACATAGATCAAGGGAAGAAAGATATAGGTCGTGATATTTAAGTTAAACCTTATTGAAGAAAATTTGATCACTAGAAAGGAAGATATAGTGAAGAATGTAAGAAAAAGGTCACAAGTTCAATAATATCAAAGCCCAATAATATTAGGCCTTAAAGGCGCATGTATCATTCGGTTCTTCCTCACACACTTTATTTTATTTTTGTTTTCAATCTTGGATTTATGTCCTTTCAAAAATAAAGATAAACAATTGATTTACGAATTAGTATTTTCTTTCTAGATTAAGAACGATAATATGAAAGAAAATATAAGGAACACACAAGTTGCTTGTGAATTAGACACACACACCAATCTGATATTTGTCCGTATCTCCTCCTCCATTCTTATCCTCCAGCTTCTCATCCATATTATTTTTCATTGCCAACAATTTTTCAACTATTACAGAAAAAAAATCACAAGCCAATTAATCCATGCCAAATATTTAACTTTTAACCAAATATAAACGTTGAGATAATATATATTATAACTTATAAGCTTTCCTTACCACTCCCATCAAGGTGTGTGAGATTTCTCTGTTGACACCAAACATCGGAAAATGGAGATCACAAACGTTACAGAGTATGATGCGATTGCAAAGCAGAAGTTGCCTAAGATGGTATACGACTACTATGCATCTGGTGCAGAAGACCAATGGACTCTTCAAGAGAATAGAAACGCTTTCGCAAGGATCCTGTGAGTTTATCTTTTCTTTTCTCTCGACTTTATACACTGTTTGTTATTGGTTTTTACATGAGATGTGATACATATCTCGGGATGTATAAATAGCTTTCGGCCTCGGATTCTGATTGATGTGAGTAAGATTGATATGACAACAACCGTCTTGGGGTTCAAGATCTCGATGCCTATCATGGTTGCTCCTACTGCCATGCAAAAGATGGCTCACCCTGAAGGTATAGACTCAGTTACATACATAGAGACTAGAGAGTGATAACTTGTTTAGTTATTATTGCTAGAGACAAAGACTAAGGCTTGTTCTAACCACTCTGTTGGAAACTAATGCAGGGGAATATGCTACAGCTAGAGCTGCATCTGCAGCTGGAACCATCATGGTATGTTATTATATTATTGAGAAATATATCATCCAAAGCAAGATCCTTAGTCTTTTCAGATCCGTGACCCTTGTCTCTGATTTGAATTCAATCCTTCCATGATGTTTCAGACACTATCTTCATGGGCTACTTCCAGCGTCGAAGAAGTTGCTTCCACAGGGCCAGGAATCCGATTCTTCCAGCTGTATGTAAGTTATCTCGAGAGCTGATGGTTCATCCTGACAAAGCTGGTCACACTTGATGGTTTTACACGTTGTGATTGTTCTGAGTAGGTATACAAGAACAGGAATGTGGTTGAGCAGCTGGTGAGAAGAGCTGAGAGGGCTGGGTTCAAAGCCATTGCTCTTACTGTAGACACCCCAAGGCTAGGCCGCAGAGAATCTGATATCAAGAATAGGTAAAGCCAACTCAGTTGAAGTGTGACAAGAGTTTAGTGGATTTTAATATGAAAACACATAGCTAGAAAGTATAACGTTCTTCTACTACAGATTCACTTTGCCTCCAAACCTGACATTGAAGAACTTTGAAGGTCTTGACCTCGGAAAGATGGACGAGGTAAGCATCTATCAGACACTATCTAACACTATTGTCTGGATATGCTACTTAGACAAGTCTTAAAGCAGACTTGTTATATTTATGTTTCCTGGGCTTATTATGTTTCCACCTGCAGGCCAATGACTCTGGCTTGGCTTCATATGTTGCTGGTCAAATTGACCGTACCTTGAGCTGGAAGGTTAGAGAGTAGTTTAAATGACAAACAACAAACCTAGAAACATGGTTCAGATTGCTCTAACTTTCATCTACATAAACAGGATGTCCAGTGGCTCCAGACAATCACCAAATTGCCGATTCTTGTTAAGGGTGTTCTTACAGGAGAGGATGGTGAGTTACCATCTGAAAAACAAATGTCTTCTTCACTTAAGTTTCATAAAAATACCTAACCATGTCAACTATAATTATCCTCGTGCAGCAAGGATAGCAGTTCAGGCTGGTGCAGCAGGGATCATTGTGTCAAACCATGGAGCTCGACAGCTTGACTATGTCCCAGCCACAATCTCAGCCCTTGAAGAGGTAGATTATTCTAGACTACAAACATCAATTTCTGTTGTCACGTACAACAATTTCAGCTTTGTTCTCCTGTGTTCAGGTTGTCAAAGCGACACAAGGACGAATTCCTGTGTTCTTGGATGGTGGTGTTCGACGTGGCACTGATGTCTTCAAGGCACTTGCACTTGGAGCCTCTGGGATATTTGTAAGAATCATATTTCCATTTACCAAAAAAAATACTTGAAACCATTGACAGTAGTAACACACTATCTTAATGCCCTCTCAATCTCAGATTGGAAGACCAGTGGTGTTCTCATTGGCTGCTGAAGGAGAAGCTGGAGTCAGAAAGGTGCTTCAAATGCTACGTGATGAGTTCGAGCTGACCATGGCACTAAGTGGGTGCAGGTCTCTCAGTGAAATCACCCGCAACCACATTACCACCGAATGGGACACTCCACGTCCTCTGGCCAGGTTATAGAAAGAAAAAAAAACAGTAACAACACAGAGCATGCCATGGCTAAACTTATTCACTTAGCTTCTACTCTGCTATGTACCTCAAGACTTGTTTCTCCCTCTATCAAATCATAAACCAAGCCTAGAGATTCTGTAATGTAATTTGTCTACTTCTTTCTTCAGTTCATTTGTCTTTGCTTAAACAATAGAAGACAAGTATCCATTTTAAAATAAAATAAAAAAACACAAACACTGAAACATATAGATGCGAAATTTATATGCTACTCTCATAGCAATAAACCCAGTGAGAGTAGTGATTTCATTCGAAGACTATATCAGTAAACGAATTTGACAAAACCAATGCATTAACACTATGGAATGAGAATTACATTGAGGAATTGAACAAAGTGACATGTACAAGATGAGAAAGATAAGCGTTCATTGCCGTATACAACTAACCATTCAAAGCATATTATTTTCCATTTAGAACGGCCAGGTATCAGATCCACCAGGTTTCTCCACAAGAATCCGATTATACTCCGGCCTCGACGTCTGCAAAAAATTACAAGAAATGAGATGCGATCGGAGTCGAAATCGAGATGATGAAAGGAATTAGCAGCGATTAACGTATAAAATTTACCAGATCTTTGAAGATGACGTAGGTTATGATGATGAAGAGCACAAACAGGATCTCAAACTCAGCTAATCGGAAGAAATGGAATACTGAGTCAACAAACCGAGTCAGAAGAGAGTCGTCCCTCCTCATACCGACTCGATTCGTTCCAGCACGTCGGCCGATCATCCTTAATAATCCTCCCGCCGGCTATGTTCACAGACTACCGTCGGTTCTCGTTAGTGTTCTCTCTCTCGAGTCTTGCCGGCGAGTTTGTTATGCGTCGACAAATAAGAAAAAGTCTGCTTTTCAAACGTGGCTCCTGGACCAGAGACATTCTAATGGGCCTAAATACTTGTACAACTTACCAGAATCTGGGCCATTATTTTTAGAAGACTCAGAGCCCAATAAGGATTAAAGAAACGACAAGTTGTTCACCGTGCTATAGCAAAGACAGCACGTTTGTTTACTTCGTCGATCTAGGCCGTTACTTATTTTTCTTGATGGGTTTCACGTTGATTCTGTAAAAATGAATCTTTGGGTATTGATTTATGAAACTTGTGTTGAATTTTCAAATATATAGAGATGGATTGGAAAGGGCAAAAACTGTTGGAAGAGCTGATGCAAATTCTGGTGTTAGTCTTTGGTGGTGTTGCTTTCATTGCTGGATATGCAACGTCTTCGTTCCGAACAATGATGCTGATCTATGCCGGAGCTGTGCTTTTTACAACTATGATCACTGTTCCTAACTGGCCTTTCATCAATCGTCATCCCCTCAAATGGTTAGATCCTCCAAGCAGAGAAGTATCCGAAACCTGAACTGACTAACGTGATTTCGAAGAAGAAAAAGAATAAGCATTATTAGATTTGATTCTTTGAACTTCTCTGTTGTCTGATTTGGCTATGGTCATTTTTGAACATTGTTGGGTTGTCTCTGAATTCTCAATCTTTACCTGAATCTTTACCTTTTAATGCAATGAGATATTCTAAATTTCAAAACTTGGTGAAAGCATTAGTTTCTGGGACTAAGTTGATGTATCTTTTATGTTCATCTATATATGACTTAATATTTAAGTCATTTAATTGCATCTTAAAGTTTGCAACTTGGTAGGTTTTAAGCTTAGTTGTTCACTGAAAGGATCTATCTGTGTTTGCATTTGTTGAACACATGATTCTTCACTTGGCGGCGCCGAATGATTTTGGCAGCCTGATTACTCAATTAGCAGACGTTTATTTGTGTACGGAACCTCAATATGGCGGCGGATTGATTAGGCAGCCTTTTGCGCGCTTCTCTCGTTGTTCTCTTGACCTTATTAGGTTTTCAAACTCCAGGTGGGTCATAAGAAGAAGAATCGTTTTCATGTCAATAAAGAGATGATAAGGAGAGAATGTTAAGAGAGAAGATATCTTCTTCTTCTTCTTCTTCTTCTTCTTCTTATTGTTAATCAGTGAGTGCCCTATGAGACTGGGTTTGTATTCCATTGACGGTCACGTGGATGTGTCCATCTATGGCCTTGGAAACCTCTAATACGTCCGTTTATGCGCGTGGCTGATTGAGACATTTTTATCCCTTTCGGGAATATGACGATGCAGAAAGCAAAATTGATTTAAGTTAAACCCACATATATAAAGGTAAAGAAAACAAAACAAGATTGGTCTCCTTTATCCATTTTGTGGCTTTCAATCATGTGCTAAGTTTTCATATCATCATCTTAAGCGGTCCATGGTTCTTTTGTCGCGATATTCCAAGGTATGGAAACTAATCAACTATCTTATTGTAATTACTTAGACCACCTCCATCGGTGATATTTTGGGGTGTCTTCCCATATTGGATCTGCCATATTGTGTCTTTCCATGGATTGAAAGTGTCTTGGGCAAGACATTTAAGACACCGGATCTTCCAAAAAATTGTCACGTGTCGCAACGTGATTCGTTGCGACAATAAAAAAATTAATTTTAAAAAAAAAAATTAAAAAATTAAAAAAAAAAAGGAGACCCCGTGTATAGGGGTCTCCGATGTGGATGCTCTTACTATATCTAAAATATCTCGAATGCTCCGAGATGCCTTCGGACAAATACTATTCCACTATTCAAATTCGAGATACCTTCCGACAAATAGTTATTCTATTTCTCAAGCTTCGAAATGTTACTTTGTAAAGTTGTATGTGCAATATATATATATATATATGTATGTATGTATATTGATCAGCATTGGTTTTTGGTTGCTTTGATTAAAATGAAATGGAACCCCTGCAAAAGAGTATTGTGATATTAGGTGAATTCGGATGAATTCTTAAAGAAAAATACAACAACAACAAATTTAAACTAAAGCAAATATTATTTTGTGCAGGATTTTTTTAGTGAATCCTAAAATCTGATGTAATTAGAAATAGAAACTATGAGAATGGGCCCTTTACACTAAAATATCACTCAATCGAAACGTACTCCATAGCATTAATTTTAAGCCACTTTGAACAAATAATACTTTGTGTACGTTTAAAATTTCAGATCAAACTAAATCAAAAAAAAAAAAGTATATCAATTAATTACAAGACAACAACTAATAAGGATAACAGGTAACATCCTAATCATTGTACATAAAATACTCTTTTGTAAAATTGGATAAAATTTATAATTTATTTCACCATCTAATAATAAGGATAATGGGTAACATCCTAATCAGGGTATGTGATATTCACGTGAACATTCAAAGATTATGACGGATGATAAGGGTGAGATAATAATATAAAACTTACAACAAAAAAGATTGTACTACAATCCATCGAAAAAAAGAGAGTGTGCTATAGAATAAATATATACCAATATACTAGTATTATTCAATAACATCATAAATGTTTTTTATTTTTTTTAAAACATGATTGGCCTATCTTAACGTTGAAAGGTCGACCTCCACACAACACAAAATCCCCCAGCTGTTTAGTGCTGTTGGTTTCTTTCTGGGGAGCTTTACATTTTATAAATAAATAATATATATATACAGCATCTAACATTCAAATAAACCGATTAATTTATTAAGAAGGGAGATATCCAAGTAAAATTCGAATCCGTATTATGTATATATATGCTCACCAGTTATATACATATATGTAGTTCGAGTTTATAAACTAATTATATACACACATTTTTCATAATCGTAAAACACACATCTTCGTTTTTATAAACCCACACACACACACATCTTTATTTCATTATTTATATACACATCCTTTTGTCTTAACTTCCCAATATAGTAACACTTGTAAAAGTTCAATAAATAGTACTAGCTTTACCAGAAGGCTGTATACACTTTCATTATTAAAATTCAAATAGTTGAAAGCATAGGTCCCCTCAATTATTTATTGTTACTATATGATGTATTATTTTCTTATGCATCTTTGGATTATCTGATCTCAGTATACTTTAGGTAGCATTGGTAGTTTTGGTTTGGTGGCTGGTCATGATTAACATATGCGGCCATTCGCCACGTGGTTTTGATCACATATAAAAATATAATATTATTATTTTATACCGACGTATACAATGTCAATGAGAGTATCCTTGGACATTTCGTTAAGCTAATCATTTGAGGTTTGTTTTTAATAACTAGAGTTCTGGACTTTTGGCATAATCTGTTGTAGTTCGGGGCAACTTTTGATAAAATTTGTTACAATGTAAGTCACTCCTTTTTAGCAGAGATTCGGACATGGAATCTAAGACTCAACTTCTCCCAATGGAATGATAACAAGATTTTATGATTTATTTAACCATAATTTTAAAGTTTCTAGTTAAAAGTTGAAAGTAATCTCGAAGCAAAAGAGCTATAACTTGTAGAAATCCGAATTTTACAAAAAAAAAAGGACTATGTTAATGATATTTAAAGTAGTTTAGGTGATAGGTCCATTCATATCATTATCGGTTCTGCAAAAAATACCATAAATTTTTGGTGTTTCGTCATTTTCGCTAACAGTTACTTTGTTTGCAAATTTTTTTTTCCGTGCATGTATAGATTCTAAATGTTTTCATAAGAGGAGCATACATTTTAATAACAATAAGTCTCGAGAACAACAATAACCTCCTAATGTTTCGACGAAGAGCCAAATAAAGCGCCGCAAAACTATTCAATAGCTTGTTCACAAGAGAGAACAATTAACGCAAAAAAAAAAAAAAATTAACGTAGAGAACAAAAGAGAGAGTCAGAGAGATGTACAGTTTAATTTTATTTTTATGGCCTCTATTTGTTAGTCTATAACTCTACTCCTTATAGACTTAGAGCATTAATTACATGTAGCTAGCTAAGTTATCAATAATTTTAAAAACTATTAATATTACGATTTAATGAATCATCGATCTGTAGAAAATTATAGAATGTTGTAGTTGATTTGTGGCTCGTTGCATTTGTTTTTCAACATACAACTGCATAATCGTAATTAATGTTCGATCATTCCGCTATTCCGTCAATTTTACTACAAAAATAAGAAATATTTGAAAATCCGTTTATCAATTTTTTATATAGATTGGACCATCATTATGGAAAGATCCGCCTTCGCCATACTACGATGGATACAAAATCTAACGTTGTGGGAATATTGATATTAAAGCACACATTTGCTATATGGAACCTTACAAGACCAGCCACGTGTCTTGTATATTAGGTAAGAAGCAGTTAATATAAATTCATAAAATACTTTTCGATACAAGAAAACAAAAAACATCACATGCATGTTAACATTAATTCTACGAATCACATGCAGTGCCTCATTTTGTAGTCTAAATAAGGTAAGAGTAATTAGTAACTGCCAATATATAAAAGGAAAGCACAAGTGCCAACCTTCCACTAAAGGAAAGTAGTTAAGCTAGAATTAGTTGGGAGAAAAGTAACCTTCTATATTTCAACCCAAAAAAAAAGTAACATTCTACTTTGGGTAAATAGTGAAAATATAATTAATTGTTGGCTTCAATATTTTTTTTCTTTGTCATCTAGATCTGATTATATATATTGGAAATAATAGTAACCCCATTACATACACCTAAATTGTTGGCTTCAATAAATTTCCCCTTATATATATTTTTGAGTTATTATAATATTAAAAACACTGAAACGTGGACGGCCCAAGTTAACTGTCTTAAGTATTATCACTGCCATGCAACCCACCGCATCATATCGTCCCCATCTAATGAAGTTTTTTTCCGATTAAATTTTACATCCAATGAATTTTGTTTGTTTTGTTCGATAAAGTACATCCGATGAAATTTCATAACTCTTTTTTATTCTCTGACAATATTTCAAATTATTGAGATATTATTACTTAAAACTTGCAACGATTAACATAAGGGATGATACATTGATAGTTACTTTCGACGTTGGAAGAAACCCATACCCACACGATCGGTTAAAATTTCCACAATAATTATAGAAACATGGATGATATTATGCCCTTTAACAAAAAAGAAAAAACATGGATGATATATAATTGTAGTTTAAAAACAAAGTAAATTGTTGAATTTTTTGTTATCTCTTTTATGAACATGAATCCCATGCCGCAACTAAGAGTTTAAGACTATATCCATTGGATTATGTTGGAAAATTAAGAATTTTATTTAAAATATCCACATTAACCATCCACGATTATAGTTGCACTTGAAAGACTTAACTCTGATCCAGATCCACATCTTCAACAATTGGATCGCAATGAATTGGTTGAAAATCTTTTTGTAGAGGTAATTTTATATTTTATTATCTATTTTAAGTTTCAATCTTACTTCATCATTTTTTAGTTAATAGAACGCTAAGAATAAAACATGATGATGTAAGATTAAAACTTAAAATTGTCTATACAGAAAGATTTTCAACCTATATAGAACGCTAAGAATAAACAATTGATTTTCGATTTCATATCATTATGTATATTATTTTGACTAGACGATATTTTTTTTTCCAACGACCAATGGTATTTTTCCTTTTTAAAGATATTCTATTTAAAAATCACATTAAGTTTATTTTAAGTCAAGTCCCTGAAAACATAAACACCATTTATAGTGTTATATATATATATATATATAATTGGAATACAACTGTGTATATATATATACACACTATAATTGCATTCCAACAAAAATATTATTAGTGGGTTTCTATAACATTGGAGAGAACGTGAACAAACCAACAAATTAAAAATCCACCATAAGAACATATCGCCAAGTTGGCCAAATATTAATATTTCTTTTTGACATTTTTCAAAATCATGTATGACTCTGTTTTAACTTTTAACACTTTTTGGTTTTTGAGATATTTCCGTGTAAACGGGAAATTGAACTAATGTGCTTTTGATCCCTATAGCATTAAGCCATTAACTAATGGAATGTTTAGTTTGTGCTTTTTTGCTTACCCTTACCCAATTAACTATCACTGTTAATCTTATATTGTGTACACACATATATGCCGAAATCCGTAACAATTTTTTTTTTCAATTAGCCACCAAAAAAGCTTTAAATTTTCAACCCACAATTTTTCGATATAAAATCTAAAGTAATGATCTAAAACTTATTCTGTTTATATGGGTGTTGTGCTTATATAAGTATAGTTGTTAACATTTCCGCAAACCGCTAAATTTATCAATTGATCTACGTAGATCAGTACGATATATTAACGTGTAAGTAAAACTTAAATAGATTTTAACTAAGTATTTGCAAGCAACGTAGGATGCTCTTCCCAAATTAAAGTTGATAAATTAATGACAACAAATGTAAATTATTGCAAACCAATTACTTTGGAAATGTCATAATCTCAATACACCGAAACACTCTTTCGGAGCAGTTGACTTTGCTTCTTTGTTTATATATTTACTTTCTTCAAATGATCAAAGATCACCCTATCAGATTAAGGTTTACATTATAAAATAAAATATTTTGAAATGTGTAAGAAAACTTTGTTTGATAAGAATAATGCCGTTAATATCGTCACAATTCCACTAGTTTTGATTTATCTCTCCACTGTGTTATACCACCCACCACTCACATATCCAATGTTTATGGTTCTGCTAACAAAATGACAAAATGTTTTTAATACAGGCTTATGACAACGACCGATTACTAAATTTCCAAGTAGGTTAACAACAGTAAGTCATATTCAAATTACTTAATCTTTTTTTGACGTGGTTTAACTTCACTCTTTGGTTTCTATTTCGAAATTGACTGAAATTGACTTTGATGACTCTCTTCCATGCAAATACGAAGAATTGACTAACTAAATTTATACGGCGTGTGATTTGGTTATTTAACTTTTGTTAATAAAGTCCAAAAGTTTACTCAAGTCTTGTCTTCCTCTCATTGGTCTATAATTTAAACTTATATAATCATTGAAAAATAGGTTTTTACCAATAAAATCTCCTGGTAATGGCACAAACCAGAATACGTTTGGATGTAGAAAAAGAATGAAAAAAAAAAAATTAAAACCATAGAGAAAAATGGTATTTTAAATCGAATAAAATGTTCCCATAATCCATGCTAGATATACATACGTACGTATATATGAGTTTAATATATGTATATACTTCTCATTATAATGAACAACAATAAGTGAAAGAATAACAGAAACCAGCTGAGCTCGAACGGCTAGGCTACCCTACTGCCCAAAAGCTACAAGCTGGTCCCTCAAAATCTTTCAGATTTCTAGATTGACCCCAAAAAAAGGGAACTAGCAAACCGCACCCCAAGAGAAAAAAAAAATCCAAAGAAACAGAGCACAAATAAAAAACAAGAGGAGGAGATTCCGGGGACGTATATGCAGAGCATCCCACAGGTAAAATCCCTCTCTCTTTTTCTTCTAGAAGCTTCTTCATAATGTATACATGTATTCGTGTGTATATATACACATAACAGTCACATCTGCTTTGCCAAGTCATTAGCTCCGATGAATGTACCGTGAAATCCGTACGGAACCCTTGACGGAAGTTTAACCGTTGCTTCAACCTCCAAGCTAACGGCGTTAACTATCTGTAACTCCGATTTCCATGTCTTCTCGTCGTGAACGAAACAGAGGATGTGGCCTTCGTCTTCTCCTTCTCCTCCGTTGGTCTCGTCTCCAGGGAGAAACAGAGGCTCTCCGCCGTAACGGTTATCTCCGTAGAGATGTTTCTTGACTTCTCCGGTGGAGAGATCAACTTTGGCGAATCCAGAGACTTTAGGCCATGGCTCAGCTAGGGCGAGGTAAGCGAATTTGGTTTTACGCCCGAGCATGTTTCGGTTCACCATCCCTGCTTCGAGGTTTACTTGTTGGTCTTCGTCGGAAATGATCGGACGGCGAGTGGAAACACCGGTTTTGAGATTCAGACGGATTTCAGAGAGGACACTCTTGAGATTCTCATCGGACTCGTTGAAAATTGAGTCCGGTGGAGTCATACATGACCCGATCACGACGACTTCCTCTGTTTCTGGCTCCTCCCAAGCGTTCCAAAGATGGAAGCAGAAGCAATCCGGCGCATCAATCCACCTTATTTTCGACGAATCTTCGGCGTATTTGTCTAAAATTCCGAATCTTGCCACCTTGTTCTTGTCGTAGACCACCGGAGAACCGCCACGGATCATCTCCGGCAGCTTGAAAACGACTTGCTGGTCCGGTATCACTACGAAATTCTCTGTAATGGCGAAATCGTGCATCATCGTTGGCTGATCAAGCTGGATCTCCACGTCCGGGGATTTCGTTCCGTCCGGCGAGAATCGGAAGTATTTCAGGTAAGGCTTTGAAACGACGTCGTAGCTTAAAGCGAAGAGTTCGTCGGATTCCGGGTCGACTTTCGGGTGGGCAATCATTGTGGATTCCAATTGTCCGTTAAAATCGAACCGACCAACGGTTTTCAAGTCTCCGCCGGGAGTGATCCGCACTTGGTAAGGTAAATCGTCTTCCGACATCGCCAATAACCGGCCGTTAAAATAGACTAAACCGGCGTTGGCTACGCCGGTTCCGTGGGCCGGGTCGACTAAACCGGCTGCAGCTCTGGCGTAGAATAGCATGAGTCGAGCAATACCGGTGTGGCCGTGAAGCTCACCGATGGCTTTGGGGAAAACCGGTCGACCCAATTTACGCTCCTGGATAAACCGGTTTGTTTGAGTAAACCGGCAAGCGTAGCTAGCTGAACCTTGTTCAAACTTAACGGCATGAACCATCCCGTCTCCGTCGAAGAAGTGATGACCAGTCACCGGCTCGTGAAGTGGGTTAGCTCCGTTGCGCACATACACTCCTTTAATGGAATCGGGTATTTTCCCGACCACCGGAAGATTACGCCGGACGGGCTGTTCATTGACCGGAGCAAAATTTCCGGCGATCTGGACACTAGGATCAGCGGTTTTAGGAAGTGGGTGTTGACGCTCGTGGCTCACGAGGAAACCTTCCGCCGCGTCCAAAGCAGCCGCCGCAGCTCTTTGGAACAAGTTCATCTGTTTAGCGTCGGAATCTTTGGCTTTGGGGTTAACAACAATGGCGGGAGAGTTGGATGATTGCTTGGGGAAATGGAGAGCGGGAGGAGTGTGAAGCGCAGAAGAAACATTGAGCTTTCGTTGGACACGACTAGTCATGGGTATGGAGCAACAATAACTCAAGTCGGAGCTTTGAGAAGACGATAATGGCGGCTGAGTATGATTGCCACCAACCCATCTCCGAGAAACCGCCGCCGTCGCCGTGAAAGAAGCCATTTTTAAGTATTTCCAATCAGTATTTAGTGGTTAAAGTAAGAGTTCGATTTCAGATTGTAAAGCTCTGTTTTTTGCGTTTTTTTTTTTTGTTAAGTGGAGAAGAGAAGAGAGAAGCGAGAGTTGGTTTGAGAGCGATGAAGTGTTAAGGGTTTATATAAACCGGGAGGTGGGTAACGAGAATGGTGGGTCCCATCGTGGTGGCCACGTGTTGAATCGGCGACAGGGAGAGGGATGAGTGAGTGGTGTTATGAGAAAAAAGGTACTTTGGGAACCAAATAAAAACAGAGTAATATGTTAATGCCTTATGGTTAAAACTTAAAAGTTGAGACCTTTCACACAGACAAATGCATCCACTTCGATCTTTAACTCTTTATCTGTTTTTGTGTGGCATCTTCTGTTTCTAAGTTTGGTAACAGAAGCTACCAATCTTTGGCAACTTGAACATGTTTCTCGTCAAAATCTCTTTAGTAAAAATGTAAAATGTTTTCTCTTGCGATCGATCGGGGATTCCAATCATTGTAAGGCATTGTTTGTCTACTTGTGATTTTTTTGGCTGTTGTAACAATCAAATTAGTGTGGAGACAAATCCCAAAACAATATGGAATTCACCTAAAAATAGATTAAAATATAAATTTAAATTACTAAAGCATGCATGGTTTATATTATTGTCGTCGATGTGGCATCATCAGAGTTCAAACTCGTCAAATGCAATTTTTTTTTTTTTGTTAAAAATATAAAACTGCATGGTATTGACAGAATAAAAACACATATATTTAGTGTCAATGTGATGTTTCATTAATTACAATCTTCAACTTGGCTTATGTCGTGGCTCTATAAGAGTTTCTTGTTTGCAAACTCCAACTTGACCTATTCATCTCCACATGAAAATATATTAGCACTTTACATTATATGTTCCTTTGTATGATATGGACAATATGGTCTAGTAGTATTAAAATTTTAAGAAAAGAGTAATACAAGTATTGGAATGTTATTGGCTCATCCAATTGTGAGTTGAGTGAGCCCTTGAGTCAAGAGGTTGTGTTCGTACAATAGATCCAAGCTATACAATTTAAACTGTGTTTGCTTTTGGGTATAGAATAATTGTACGGACGCAACAACACAAATACATCGTTATCTCGTTGAAACTATAAATCTAATACCATTTTGTAACCTAACAAGTCTGTGTTTGAAACTTTTCAAAAAAATATTTATATATATATATGTTCACCTTTCCAACACGTATCCGTTTACTAACTTTTTTAATATATATATTTATATGTGTTTATATTTCTAACACGTATCTATTTTCTAACTTTTTAAAATATATTTATATATGTTCACATTTCTAACACATGTTCATTTCCTAACTTTAAAATAAAAATTATTTCCACATTTCTATATGGTTCGCTTCCGTCTATCCGTTTTTGTTTCCATACTATTTAAAACGCAAATATACATGCAAATTTCTTGTTCCTTAGTCTATATATACCGGATACAACTAAATATCAACCAATGCTTGGTACCGAATTTAAGTGTCTAATTATCCTAGAAATCAGTTACCCAAAAACCATAACTTATAGAAATGAACAAAATCGTTAATTGACCACTAATACTCTAAGCACGTAACTTTTCAAAAGTCGGTGTGTTACATCATATAACTTGATCTCTAAGATATTAACTTTGAATTGACTAAAGTTAGAATGTTTTGTTTTTTTCACTCAGATTTTGGTTGACGAGATCTATAGAGATGTTCGACCACTCCTTTTTCTATTGGGTCAAGCCTCTCAACAGGAGTCTTACATTTTATGTTTTTTTTTTCTTTTGTCACCAGGTTCTTACATATACGTTTAAATAAGTATATACCCAAATACTTGTTTATTTTTTTACCGGCTACATGGTATTAACCGAAATACCTTTTAAATCATCGGTTTGGACGTATATATGTTTGCTTACAAAATATGTTAATTATGTAACCATTTAAAGATTTAAAGCTATGATATATACGTGGATTGCGCATTTAAAAGTATAAGCACAACTATTTTTAATATTTGTATTAATAATCATAGTCTAGGACCTCGAGTACGAATTCTTTAACGCTATTATATACAATGAAATTAATTACTAGAATTAGAAGAGTCTTGAATTCGTGGGTATGATATGTCGACACATATATTATAATTAACGAAACAAACTTCGGCCTTCGGGTATTATATAACGAAGAATCAAACTTCACGTATAATATTTCTAGAAACTCCGCTTAATAGTTTAATGGAAAAGAAGCATATAAAAATCGAAAGTAGGAATCCCTACACCAAACCAACTTTGTATAATCAATGATATATATGGCCTCGTGTAACAACCAAATTTTGCATTATAAAATTATGTGTATTTGGACATTTTGTTAAAGGAAAAATAAAATTGATAAAATAAGAAGAAATAACACGTAAAAAGATGAGTAAAAGGACATTTGAGTCTGTATTGTCTCACTAATCTCCGATTGGACCATTGTGTCGTCTATCTTTCTTTCTTTTGGTTAGAGAAGTGAAATCAAATTGGTTTGGTACGTCGTTAGTGAAGAGGACACGTTTTAGAGTTAGCCCGCGTATTTGCCTCATAACCGAGTTCTCCCATATAACACGTGTCACCCTTCTCTTTCTCACTTCTTTTCTTCATCACGTTTGCTTTATTTTTTTCTCTTTTTATCTTCGCCTTTTTCATATCATTTCTTCTTTTTCTTTTTAATGTTTTTAACAAAATTAAAAAAAAAAATCTAACTAACTGTTGACGAAAAGAAGTTGCATATTAATCTTTGAATAAATTATCAAACCCGTAACCGTTGACGACCGCATCAACTTTAAATTTCATATACGTAGTTGAATGGATTTTTTCAAATTTTGAATTTACAGCCGAATCCAACTCTTGTCGATTATGTGGATCCTTCGTAGTTTTCCTGTTATCCTCGTAAAATAATACAAATAAATACTTCACATACGCTCCATTTGAATGTAACGAATCATATTCAAATCTTAGAGAAATGTCACTACTTTATTTTGTTTTTAGTAGGTTAGTTATTATCTTAAACCGTCAAAGTTAGGTATAATCTTTTTTTTTTTAAATATTATTAGGTATAATCTTTTTATTCATCTTCTCTTATATATATTCTTTTCCTGGTAACCACTTATATATAATTATGTTCTAAAAGATCTAAATGGTAATACATGTTTCCTCGACAACTCGGTTTAGCGATAAGCCCTTGTGGACTTCACATAATCTTATGTTCGAAAAACAATTGTATACGCATCCTAAAGAGCAAGACTTTCCTACCTAAAGATTTTTATTTCTTACTAAAATTCACTCACACACTTTCGAATTGAGCAAGGATTATGACTTTGAAGCAGTACTAATATATATAAATCACTAGATTACAAACTTTGGTTAAATTTAAAGATTAATATAATATTTGTAATTTTAATTATTATCTGAAGAAATATATATATATATATATATGTATATATAGTATTTTCCAGTTAAAATCCTAGTGGAATATGATTATATAAAAATTAAACATTGCACCGGACAAAGAAAATATGATTTAAAAAAATAGAGAATGGATATAGTTATTTTCATAAAGAATCGTTTGTATATTCAAAGGAGTAATAAACTAGTAGAAGTTTGAAATTATTATCTGAGATTTATGCAGATATGTGACTGGTTCTTTTTACTATAATTAGAAAGAAAAATGCAGATAATTGATGAGTATATATTGTGAAGATAATTAGAGTGGCACTAGGCACCAGCCAATAAGAAATTAACCATCAGGTAACTTTAAATTTTTGAATTAACGTATACGATCGAGTTCGGAAAATAGGCATCAGTATCACGTATATAGGGGTCAATATCATGTTTTATTAGCCATCTAAGTATGCTAACATTTATTGATCGAAAATAATATTCTACAAATGATCCTTAGTTATGTTGTTCTTAAAAAAATTTCGATCTTTTTCCACATTGTCCATCCAAAAAGAGCAAATATACGGCAAACAATCGACTGGATCCAGCCATTATAAGACAAATATTTCGTAAGAGATAATAAACATGTAGAAGCTGGAAAACGTAACACTGATAGAATATTTTTCGAAGGAGGCTGGTTGAGACTACCAGCCAAAGTCTGAGGGTTCAAGCCGAAAGCATAATTAGTAAAGAACCAAGAGTTCATTGCTCTAGTTTGTGGCGGAGTTCCTATGTGAATATCATTATTTATGAAAATATGAAGAATTATGTTTCCTTGACGACCAATAAATTAGTACCACGCGTTAAGTTATAATTTAATATATGTGTTTATTCCGTGATTGAACATATGCATTTAACCCTTTGATACCACATCCTACAATTTAATGTCGCTAGACAAAAGTAACAAAAAAGAAATTATATAACCTCAACTAAAAAATTAATTCTAAGTGGGATTTTTTTGTCTCGTTTGATTAGAGTCATCCATGACTCAATTAAAGCCCCCAAAAAAGGTGGACGAGGGATTAAAAAATAGGAATAATAATATATAATATAAAATTAACGATTGATTCGATCATCCTTATGCTTTTTAATTTATACATAATTTCAATCATGTTTGTGATCTTAACCATCCTCACTTTTTAGTTTTATAATTTATAGAAAAGATACAAAAATATATCATAATTTATCGCCACGTCAGTTATATCGACACCTCATTCATATTTTGAGTGTATAGATCTCTTAAATATTTATTTGGTTTGTACATGACACGATGCATTATACATACATATACATCTATTATCCATACAACTTATGTATGTATATATGTAAGTAAGTATGTATGTATGTATGTATACGTAACATGATTTCGGCAATCGTCAAAAAAAAAAGAAAAAAAAAAGAAAAAAACATGATTTCGGGAAAGGTAGTGAAGATGATGTGTTTAACGGACTAATCCGTGGCTCACTAGACACCTCATTCGATAATTGTATATGATAATATAAGATTTTCTTATAACTAACAAGATCTAGTATACTCAAACCCAAAAAAAAAATATATAGTTATTTTGTTGCACTTTATTTTATTTTTTTAATAAAGATTTATCTTTTTCTGTTAGCTTGTTTAATTGTAACACTTACACAGATTTTTAACTATGATTCAAGCGGTGGATAAAGTTTTTTTTTGGTTAAATTTATCAGATAAGTGTGATTTTTAACGATCATATGAGATTTTATATATATATATGGGTCAATAACCAGTTTTATTGATGATAAATATTTTTTGAGTACCATAACCATTAAAAAAACCAGTATTTTCTATATTAAATATAAGAAAATGTGATAATTTGTTGTCTAAATCTTTTTTCAACTTACAAATGGAGAAGAATAGGGACATTATGTGCTCTGTGTTTTGACACTTTTGAAAGTAGCATGAAGTTGGATCAATAATACAACACTTGAACTGAAAACTGAATGCTGAAAACAAATAAGAAGTGTAACTATATTTATTAATAAAATACACTTGAACTGAAAACAAACAAGCAGTATAACTTTATATTTTTGTTAATGAAAAATAGAAATTCTTATCCTCCTACGAATGGAATATTGTCAGAACCCTAATCGATTAGACGTGGTTCCATGGTTTCTATTTTTTGGTAGGTCAAAGGTCGACTCGTTCACGTCACATGTCACATTAATAATTGTGTGCTCCAATTATATCCGATATAACAATTCTGCGTATAATTGAGGTATTGTGTAACACTTTTAATCCGACTATATGTGGGCACTCATAAGACTCTACTTTATTCATGAAACATGTTAACAAAAAAAAACGACTCTATTTTAATTGCTTATCTCTTAATTTGCTATGTTATATATATACACATATAAAGAGAGTATTTGTTTGTGAAAATTCAAACGTGACTTAACTAAAATTTTACGGGGACATCCGATTAATATATTTTTTCAACAAAAGGAAGATATGTAACGGTCATTTTTTGACGAATGGATTTAGGTCCCTAAGATTTATTTGATCAGGTGTTCCGATAATATATGGCGAACCTCAAAAAAATATAATTGGCGGTCAAAGAGTCAAAGAGTCAAAAATCTCCGTTCTTGATTACGTGTAGACTGTATACTGGAGAACATCAACCCGACAAAAGAACTCGTCTCCATGTGTTGCGCACGCACATGTCAAGACTATAAAGATATGTTATTACGCAGCGCTGTTTCAATTTAATTTTGTTTTGTCATTCATTTTTCTCTTTTTGTATTTTCCTGTATATATAGTGTTACGGATTTCTCGTCGAAACTAAGATAAGACCAAAAATAATGTACATAAGAAGAGTTATGGTTTACTTCATCTATCGTCAATCAAATTTGAACCTATACTCATTAATCACATGGTATTAAGAGTGAGATTGATATGATTTGAATATACTCATATACCTGATATTTGAATGTTTTTTTTTAAAAAAATTATTGTTAAATGCGTGGTTAGCATATTATACAATAATTACAGAATATCTGATTTTTTTTTTTTTTTGGTCACGTGAGTGTCCATTGCTTTTTGAATTGTGTTTCACGGAAGGCGTTGACTCGCATTTTTCCGTAAACCGAAAGGTATTGTTGAGTCGCGTTTTGCGTTCAACTGCTTCTTTCTTTTATAATGTTTCATGGATGGGAAAGGGAATTAACGCGTATATAAGTAATTCAGTATGCGTGTGTGTTCACATATGACATATCACACACATTACTTTACTATATACAGTTTGACCCCAAAAAACAAAAAAAAAACTTTACTATATACAGTTGAAAGCTGGCCTTCAGTCTAGTATATACGTAAATAATTACGGATAGACAATTATGGATATCCGTTGTACAGGAGTTGGGTATATTATAAATGGATAAGCATTTAAAAATATATATATATATATATATATATTTGTTTGGCGGGGGCTATTCCCATGTTATTGGACATACGGAGATAAAAAGGCTGCACCTGATAAAAAAAAAAGAGCTCCACAACCAAAAATAAAAAAACAACCGTGAGTTTATGGTTTCGGGCCCACATTAGTCTTCTGCGTGTGGGGCCCGGCCAAAGTGCCCCTTAGGCCCCCCGAGTCCTGCCTTGCGCCGACCGGCCAATCAGCGTTCAGCTATGCGATACACATACATGTGCTTAAGTGCATTATCACTCCCCCTTTTTCTAAATATTTAGATGAGTGTTTATCATATGTTTAATTAGAAGATTTGTCGAGTCTTAAGAAAAATAACATGTATGGTTGAGAACGGTGCTGAGAATTTTTTTATAACTTATTTTTAAAATATAGATGTAGTGATCTTTTTCTATAGCTTCATTGGCAACCACGAAATGATATTTATTATTCTTTCTATTTCAATATATATGATGTTTTGGTTAAAAACACAATATTTAAGAAACATTAACTTTTAACCAAAACATTATTTATTAATAAAATAATAATCAATAAAATACAAAAAATAATTGTTACTCTCTACTATTTTTAAAAAGTTGCATTGATATTCTAAAACTTCTTAAAAACAACTTCCTTTTATAATTAATATAATAAAAAGTTGTATTGAAATCATAAAACATCATCTATTTTAAAACACAATTTTTTCTCTAAAACATCATATATATTAAAAC